>JAFEMH010002836.1:0-308741 GCA_022495995.1 Adenophora triphylla var. japonica
GATATTTTGTCTTTTGTTGGACCTCATCATTAATGCCCCTTCATGAAAAAATTCATTTAAGAAAATCCGGAAAAATGATAATTTCTTTTTCATGTACCCAACTAGAACTCCGTGTTAAATATGTGTTGTGATTCTAGCTTGCTAATAAAGAATATAGTCTCTGAGCCTCCAACTTAATTATGTAAGAATATACAAGTTTCCATACCCTTGCCAATGGCATATTCAGCGTTCACAGATACACTTAAAGGAATATAAGAATTCTGTACTACAGAGGTCAGTAACAAAAATAGCTCCGCTGACTTTTTTTTGATTCATTGCTGGACTTTCATTTTACTCTAGCATTTCGGATGATGTTCATAATTTAACATTTGCTTGTACATTTTCATCTTTACATCTTTTGGAGTTGAAAGATGCATATTTCTAAATTTTGTGATGGTTTTTCTTAATCGTACTTTAATTTTGTTTCCTTGTAGCAACAACTTCAAGCTCTCATGGAAACCCTAAGTTCAAACGGAACCTCATTATATCCGCTGTGTGAAGCCGAACTCTTTGAATCAACCTCACAAGTTTGAGAATCAGAGTATATTACATCAGTTACGCTGTGGGGTTAGTAGCATTTGACTTGATTTTAGTTTATATATTTTATGAATTTCATAAGCAGGTCATTCGTTTCTGAGTAAATTAATTGGGATTGAATTCTTTTGTATCAGTTTTTTATTATCTTAGCTTCAAAATTTTGCTTTCTTGAGACAATTAATTTCTTCTGTTGTGGAATTTAGTACCTTTTCTGTCTTTGTTATGTAACATTTTTTTTTGATAAGTTTTAACATAACAACAATTTAAGTCAGTCAAAGCATTATATGATGGTGTGATGAGTTATTTATTTTCTTATGCTATGTCCCTAATCAGTTTATCAACTTCTCTGGTTTCATCTATATTATGTAGTTGTGAGATCTGTCCTTGATTAAGCTGAGTGTCTTTAGTCTTGGGCTTTTATCATTTCCATGAATGCATGGTCATTTCAGGAGATCAATTTGATCAGTCTTTGTAAAACTTACCAATGTTTCTGACACAGAAAAAAATGATGCTAATACTTTTCCATAGAGGAAAAAGCATTCTAAAGCGGGAAGAGAGAAGCATTAAAGGGGAGATGCCAAAGATAAAGAAAATTATAGTCCTTTTCTACTGTCACTCATTGGACAGTATTGGATGGACTCTAGTGATGCATTCATATATGAGAGAGTCACTCGCGTCTTTGGTCATATATATATGCACATATGACGCATAATAATATGGTAGATACCAAGGACAACATATTTTTGATTTGATGGTTTGACTAAAAGAGAGTAAAATAGGAAGCAAAGGGTAAAAAAATTAAGTAGTGGAGGGGAAGGGTGGTGAATTGGGGATTAAGGATATTCGTGATTCAGTTGAAAGGCACGGCTAGTTAAGTTCTGGAAATATCCAGGACTTCATATAAAAATCGTTTTGTTAATTAATTATGGTCCAACCAAGAAACCCTTTAACTTATTTTCCTGTCTCTCCACATGCACATTGTTGTTACGATTCCCATAGCCTTCTCTCCTAACGAGTTTGGAGCTAGACGTTACTGATAAATCCCACATTGGATAGATGTGGGTGAAAGTGTAAGCGTGTAAGTGAGCACTAATAATTGACTAAGCAAGATCTTTATCTGGAAATTGAACCCACTATGAGGATTTATGTGACCCATGAATATATACTGATTTCAAGATATTTTCTGAAATTGAACCCACCTTCTGCAAATCTCCTCGGCACTCAGTATAACCTTGTTTAGATGTCCACCATAGAGTAAATGGGATTTTAGTTGAAATCCAAGGAGAAACTTATTTTTATTTGTGAATCTGTTGACCCTAACAACTAGGTCAAACAAATGTAGAAGAGTTTTTACTTGCACTTCATTACTAGCTTTCATGAAGCCCTGCTGGAACAATTCTTCATGGTTCACATTACCTTTTTGATTCTATTGCTATTGCTGCTATGGTATTTGTTCTCCAAGAATGTCCTGTGAAATACTGCTCCAGCCATGTGTCGATGAATGTAGAGAATTAGAGTTTATTGATGGTTACCGCATTTGATATTAGGATGTTATGTAATTTGTTGCCTTGTCAAGAGATAGTTTCATATGTTGGTTACATGATCTTCTGCAGGGTGTTTTAGAGAAGGCTGTGCGGATAAGTCTGGCAGGTTATCCAACTCGGAAAACCTATCATGAATTTGTGGATCGGTTCGGACTCATTGCCATGGAAATAATGGATGGAAGGTAGGTTTGTGGTTTTTGTCAGGAGTCAATATTTCTTGCTTGAACCATGCTTATATCAGAGTGATGGTTCTCATCGGGTAGTTGTGGTGTAGCTTTAACATTTGGGTAGCTTCTATAGCACTGAACAACTAGCACTTGAAATCTGTCTTGATACTGGTTTTTTTAGTTGTTGATATCTCTTGTTATTTGATTTGTTTTGCAGTTATGATGAAAAGAGCCATGACAGAAAAAATACTGCAGAAACTAGGACTTCAGAAATTTCCAAGGTAAACCTAAATTCATGAAAGAATATCTATTCGATTGTACATAGTTAGGGTTACCATGTCTAATTATGCATGTCGTTTCAGATTTTTTTTCCACATGTGGCATCTACGACTCTTTTCTGACTTGGTTTAGACATGTGTCCTTTTCTTTTCTTTTGCAGTTAGGAAAGACCAAAGTTTTTTTTCTTAGAAGGAGCAGGTCAAATCGGTGTTTTAGACTCTCAACGTGCTGAGGTCTTGGATTTAGCTGCACAAGCGCATTCAATTGCAGCTACAGACATTTCTTGCATGCATAAGAATTTATCTCCAAGAGGGCTACTGCAGTTTCTCTACAAGCATGCTGCAGAGGTTTCTGCTGCCACTTTTTAGCAATTCTTTTTAGATATTTTCAGCAAAGATTTTAACACTAAATTAGCTAGTTTGAAGTTGACCAAGTCATAGGCTCTATATTTTCTTTCGGGGCAGTAGAAGATAATGGCACAGTTACGAGCTATGGGTTAAATAAAGAAAAAGTGCATATTAATAATGCTTGATTTGAATCTGTGTAGTCTCACTAGGGTCCTTTTTTGTCATTTATTTCATATGATTGAGCAACTAAAAATATTCACACTTGGAGTTATTTTTGTTTAATTTTTACGTAGGGTCTATAGGGTCTATAGTTTTTATAGTGTTGTATGTAATTAGTGGAGGCTTGATACTCGGAGTTTTTGGTTCTGGGATAGAATATGTTGTACGATCTGGAAGCAGCAACTTGTTGCTTAATGTGATCCAAGGGGTGGGAGAGAGTTTTTTGTAGGTTGTAGTGTACTTACCTGCAACTTATTGTATGTGGTGGAGTGTATGAGTTCTTATAATTTAAAACCTTCTGAGGGGACTCTTTGAAATCAGGCTTCTGTCAATGTTGCTGACAAGTAGGGTAGTCTAATATCTTCTTAGTGACCATCTGCTACATATGGAGGGAGTGTAAGGAAACAATGGCCAATTTCCGCATCCACTGACATCATAATGTTATGTATCCAAAATACTAAGCTGTTTGGCACCTTCATCTCTCTCTCTCTCTCTGAAAGTTATGAAGAGTTGATTCATCATTTCACTTATGCTTAATGGATTTAATCATTTACCTTTATTTGCTCTATACATCAGATCCTTATAAGTTCAGGGGTATCTGTCCTGATAGTGCGTGGCTTGATGCTTCTTGAACTTCATTTCTGTAGGTCATATTGCTCGTATCATGTATGCTGGAAAGCGAGAGGCTGCAGCCTCTATTATCATTCAGAAATGCATTCGAGGTTGGGTGTTAAGGCATAACTATATGCAGTTATATGCCGCTGCTGTACTCATACAAGCCAATATCCGTGGTTTCTCATCTCGACAAAGAATTTTGCACATAATGGAACATAGAGCTGCCACTCTAATTCAGGTAACTTTAAGACCTTGTTGATTCTAGTTCTTCTGTTCAAATTCGCGAGATCAGAGTAAAGACAAGTTTTTATTATTATTCATTTATCTTATTTGAAGCATAATCATCCTTTACTGAGTTGTTTTCATACCTCACAGGCTTATTGGAGAATGTGTAAGGTTCGCTCTGCTTTCCGTCATCGTCAATCTAATATTACGGCAATACAGTGTCTTTGGAGGCAGAAATTGGCGAAAAGAGAGCTCAGGAGGCTTAAAAAGGTAAATCTGTGGTGTGAATTGATTGAGGGGTATTTTATATTTAAGTCGGCTTCCTTGCTGTCAATTCGTCCATCTATATTGATTTCATCAAAGTTGGATCTTGTTTCATGGACTTTAATTCTTCTGGCTTTGGAGGTAGAGAAAATTTAAACTAGCAAAAACTACAATAGTTAAGGATGATGAGTGAATGTGGCTTGACTCAACTACCTTACTTGAGACAGAACAGAATGGAAAAAGTATTCATGTCCTTGACCCAAGAAATTGGTGGAAAAGCTTTGTTTTTTTACTATTATTGTTAAACTACTGTTGGTAGTCTAACACGAGTCGAGGAGGTCTGAGACAGATAATAAAATATATATGGCCATAGCTTTCCCTGTCTAGGTTATGTCATCATGCCTGTGAAAGACATGTTGAGGAGAGCCTCAGCACAAACTGATTTTGTATGAAGGTATATAGTAGAGAGGAAAACAAAGTGTCAAGTGCTGCAATAACTTGAAGAACCAACTCCCAAAGCTATAATATTTTGGGAGGAGTTTCCATATACAGAACCGAAGGTTGTTGGAGTATTTTCCTATGTTTGAGAGATATTGAAGCTTCTTTTCTTTATGACATACTTGCATTCTATCTACTAGGCACCTAATCACAGTTTTCTCATATATAGCTGTGCTTATTAATGAGTTAGACCTTCTCTATGCTATGCGCTAATACTGCACCCTGTTTAGGAGGAGTCTAAACATATTGGGACTATTTTTCTTTAGCTGTTTAAATAGCTAGTGGCTTTGAGCCCTCTTTTCAACCTGATGTTTGTTTTTGGCGCATGTATGTCTGTTTGCACCTCTTTTTGAATTTGAATATCGCTCGTATAATGAAGTACTCCATCTGTCCCAGAATAACTGTCACACTTTTTTTCATGTTAGTACGACGGAACTTTGAGCAATAATTTTAGGTTTATTTTTTATCCTAAAATATAAAAAATGTTATTGATACACCATCATAAATACTATCAATAACAAGTTTTAAATTTTCATTGGGATAATAAAATTAGCCTAAAATTATAGCTCGAAGTTCCTTCGTACAAATATAAAAAAAGTGTCACTTATTATGGGACAAAGGGAGTACTTTAATTTCAAAAACTATGTTGGAACTCATTGTGTTAGGACGTATCTATCCAACATATTTAACATGTATGCGATATTTCTCTTCTTCTTACTCATTGTATTGGTTCATGATCTCATTCATCCATATTGTAGTATGATATTGTTATTAATCTTTAACAGGAGGCTAATGAGACTGGTGCCTTGCGCCTAGCAAAAACTAAGCTAGAAAAACAGTTGGAGGATCTGACCTGGAGATTGCAACTTGAGAAGAAGCTGCGGGTACTGGTTTTCATTTCAGTTATATTAATCATGCACACAAACAAGGAGGGAAAAAAGAGAGTCAAGGGCAGAAAACCAAAAGCACAATATGAATGAGTTAGTTTGCATTGCTTATCCACATATGACAAGAGTCTCAAATGTTTTTAATTTCTCTTGTTGAGCTCAATCTAAAACACTCTTGTTGGTCTATCCAACGACCAATTTTGTTTTTAATCTATTTACTGAAATAGTTTTCTTTTCCTCGTTTCTCTTTGAACAATATCTATTCCATGATGTTATATCTGTTCTGGTTTTGGTATTTCTCTACCATTCAACGAGCCATCCATTTCTAATGTATAAAATTTGGAATGCAGGGATCGAGTGAAGAGACTAAATCTGTTGAAGTTTCAAAACTTCAGAAAACAGTGGAATCCTTGACACTTGAACTAGATGCAGCTAAATTAGCCACAGTTAATGAGTGCAACAAAAATGCTGTGCTACAACATCAATTGGACCTATCGGCAAAAGAAAAATCTGCTTTGGTGAGAGATATTAATGCAATGGCTGAAATAAGAAACCAGAATGCATTGTTGAAGGTAACTCATCTCTTTTACGTTGTCGTAACTTGATTATGTTTCAATTACGTTCGTTGAGGATTGATTGCCTGGAATTTTAATCTTTCTGCCCAAGGGAAAACCTGTACTTATTTGGTAACACATTGGAAATAAGCAATTATGCTCTCATGTTTGACCTCTCATCATGCACTAAAGCATGAATTGAAAGGATGACAGCTACTTGAGTTTGAAGCAAAATTTTTGGCCAGCTTAAGCCTTTCACTTAGCTTCTTCCTTGTCTTATTACCTTGACGTTTACGTGGGAAATTAGCAGCTATTCATTTTCATTGTCTGCAGACTTCTTTGACTACTCTGGAGGAGAAAAACTCAGCGCTAGAGCATGAACTTATCAAGGCAAGGGAAGATGCTTCTAGTACTGTCAAAAAGTTGAAGGAAGTAGAAGAAACATGTTCACAACTTCAACAGAAATTAAGAAGGTCTTGTTACTTTGAAAGCCTGAGCTATTTTTTACTCCTCCGTGCCAAGAAATGAATCCTAGTTTCATTAGTTTCTCCCAAATATTCAGTTGATTTTCTTAAATTTTTACCTATATGTCCTCATTTTTCATTTATATTTTCTCTTTTTTTTTTATTGAGAACTTGACAGCTTCATACATGTCATAAGAAAAAGGATGTAGTGGTAGTGCAATTTAATTGAACTATTGAGAAGTAAAAATTGATTTTTAGAAAGTGCGTTCTTTCGAGATGTGTGCCTCTTCTCTTGGGAAGAAAGAAAGTAATGATGGCCGTAAATCTTCCTTATCCTTCCTTGATTTTGATTTGTTACACTGTTGATTTTCTCTATGTGCTTATTTATTCTTTTTGATTTTCTTATCTAAAGTTTGGAGGAGAAACTTTCGAGACTTAGAGAGGATGAGAATCATGTACTCCGGCAAAAAACATTAAGTGTGTCCCCATTGAGTGGTCGTGCGCTGGTAGTGCGAAGCCGTTTTTAGAGGTATGTAGTGATTCATTTTTGTACGTGCAATACAGAAAATATATAAAGTTTGATTTTTTTTTCCATTTGAGTACAATGGTGTTCCCTTCTGAGCGCACTTGGTCCTCTCTTCTCCTGGATAGGAAATCTATTCTTGTAAGATACAGTTTTCAGTCTTCTTATTCAACATTTCAACAGTTTCTGTCCATTATATTCTTTATGTATAATTATGTTTGGGTGCAGGAAACACCCCACTCTCCTACAAAAATGATAACCCCACTTTCCCAAGGTTTGTCCGATTCCACGGCGATCAAGGATGACCATGGATAGGCACCAGGTTCTCCTCCCAAATTGTTTTCGGGGTTTTCAGTTTTGTACTTAACTACTCTCTCTCCCCTTTCTTTTTTACTGCCTGGCTGTTGGTAAATGTCATCAAGTCAATTTTGGAGAACTTAAATTAAAGATTGTTGGACATCATCTAAAGATTGTGTTTCTTATTTTTTGTTATTTATCAAGGTGAATTTGTTGTGTAGGAGAACTATGAAATCCTTTCACAGTGCATCAAGGAGGATTTGGGATTTAAAGATGGTAAACCTCTGGCTGCTTGCATCATATACAAATGCCTTCTTCAATGGCATGCCTTCGAGACGGAGAGGACAACAATCTTTGACTTTATTATTGAGAACATTAATGCTGTTCTGAAGGTTATTTACTTGTGTCAGAACTGAATTAGTTGTATAATCAACAATATCTTTAATCTGCCTTTTTGTTCTTTGCTATAAAATGACTATGATATTGCTATATTTTGTTTCAAACCTGCTGACCAATGTGTTGTAAAGGAACAAACATAGAGAATGGCTCTATATTTCCAGTTAAACCATTCGGTTACGTTATAAGTTGCATTGTTTATATATTAAACTTTATAACTTACAAGTCTCATGTTTCAGGTGGGGAACGAAGATGCTACCTTGCCTTACTGGTTATCGAACGGCTCAGCACTTCTATGCCTTCTGCAGAGGAACTTGCGGACCAATGGGTTCTTGACTGCAACTTCTCAGCGTTCTGCCGGGTCCGCGGTGCTAAATGGGAGGCTGGCACAAGTAAGCTGTGATATTTTACTTAGACGCGTCAAACAGTAAGCTCTGTTGGTTGATATTTTGTCAAGCAACTTGCTTTCTTTACATAGATGGTAGTAGGTTGCCTACATTGACACCAGAGGGTTTGCTTGTCCATACATTAACGTTCTGTTGAAGAACAAATTTTCGTCTTGCTAGACTTTTTTCCTCTTAACTAATGGTTAGGTAAAGGAGTTGTCTTTTATAGTTCTGGATGATCCAAATTTGTTAGCTACATATTAAATTAGGCTATCTAATTCTTATGCAATAGTAACTGTAATATTGACATTGACATTTTGATCTAGTGACAACAATGAAGATAATTTTGTCATCTATTCATTCATGATAATGGTTTATCTGTTATTGCTGATATGCAGTAGTCACACTTCTCATTGGTCTTCAAATACAGTGGTTGTATGTTACATGCAAACTTGATCTTTCCAGTTTGTGGAATGGGTGATGGAACAGGGTCTGCCATATAATCTAAAATGTGTTAGCTGGTCTTGTCTCACCGAAACTATCTTTGCATTTATCTAAATGTAAATACTCCCTCCATCCCATAATGAAAGTCACATTTGACTATTCAAACATTTTAACTACCTACTTTCATTTCCATTAATATCCTTAATGAGGTTTACTTGTTACTCCATTACTCCCCCTTCTAACTTGGTTGTCTCTCGTCCCTTCCTCTCTTCCTTGGTTGGCAATGATTTCAACCTAACAATTATGGAAATGATACTATGTTTTTGGGACAAACAAAAATGGCAAATGGGAACATCTTTATGGGATGGAGGGAGTAGTTATTAGATGTGATTCACTTTATCTGTTATATTGGACGATTTGAAAAACAAATGGAAGTAAGAGCACCCTATATAAGGTGTTGTTATTAGCATTTCTGCCAGTTTAGTAGTATTAAGTACTTTAGGTTGGTTTAATCTCCCATCTGTTAACTGATGTGTACATTGTCGGTTACCCGAACCTCATTTCCCCAGGGTTAAAGTGCTTGCTAAAACTGTGGGGCTATCCACGTTTTCATTTTTCTCTGTATGTTGGGAAAAAGTTATTTTGAAGTGTCAATTTGGACATTGTGGTCCTAAATGGTTTCCTCTTGCTCTGTTCAAATTTAATACTTTGTGCTTTTTGCTACTCTCTTAAGATGACATGGTTTACGTGTTTGCATTTCCATATATTCTTGTTTGTCTTTTACGGGTGTCTTTTCTTATTCCCTTTTAAAATTATGTCCCTGAAAATTGCCTCTCATTTTTACACATATTAGGGCCATACTCCTTCAAAGTACCTTGGATTTGAAGATGGTTTATCTCACATGGAAGCTAGATATCCAGCTATATTGTTTAAACAACAATTAACTGCTTGTGTTGAGAAGATCTTTGGCTTGATCCGCGATAACTTGAAGAAAGAAATATCACCACTTTTAGGTTCATGCATTCAGGTTGGTATTCTTTTTTCTTGGTGTTAGTTCTGGTTTCCAGTGAGGTGGGGTATTTTATGTATTCCATAGTGGCCCTTGGTTTATCAGTTATAGGATGATGGTTTTAGATTCTTGTCACTAAGTTGAGCTTGGTGATGGTTTAGAAATGTAGGTGAATTGATGGTAATACATGCCATCTTCATGAGAAACAGGCTTAGACGATAAATCTGAACTAGAAGGGTGCTTAAATATGTAAGTATAAAGAGATATACTCCCTCTGTCCCAAAATGTTTGTCCCATTTGACTTTTTTGTTGAACATTGACCACAAATATATGACAATTTAATTATGTTCATGAAATTCTAAAAATTCCTATTGATTCACCATTAATAATATTATCAACAACAACTTTTAGAATTTCATGAACATGATTAATCTCTCATAAATTTGTGGTCAAAGTTCAACAAAAAAGTCAAATGGGACAAACATTTTGGGATGGAGGGAGCATGGAATAGTTCAAACAATCCCATACATGGACTGAAGCAAACTGTGAATATAGGAGCTGAGAAACTAGCCTAAGATCATATCCCTGTTTGGTTGTAGCAAGTCTACACTACATTAACATTTGTAACTGTTCCGTGTCTCGAGTGTTTTTGATTCGTATTTGATTTTTGATGTAGGCACCTAAAAACCAACGAGTACATGGTGGTAAATCCAAATCACCAGGAGGTATTCCTCAGCAGTCACCTGGTAACCAGTGGGAGAGGATCATCGAGTTCTTGGATTCATTTATGAGTCGTCTACGTGGAAATCATGTAACATTCTTTTGCCTCCAATTTCTTTATTGACTTCAACTTGGTAACTGTTGCTAGTGAAAATTCCATCTCATCTCCTTATTTTTGACTTATAATTATTTGTAGGGTATTTATCTTTTAAAGATTACCTATTGTGATTTATGATACTCCCTTTGTCCCACAATGATAATCCCATTTGACTATTCAAACATATTAACAACATGTTTTCATTTTCATTACCATCATTAGTGGTCCTCAATTATACTCTCAATAAACTCTCTTGCAACAACTATTACTCAATAGATTCATTACAAGGTTAAATTTGGAAGTTCAATCATTTTAACACCACAATTTAGAAATAGGACTATCTTTTTGGGACAAAATAATTGGAAAGTGGGACTATCATTTTGGGACGGAGGGAGCATATAATTTGACTCTTAACTCTGCTCTACTACCTTATCTTAGGGGAATAGTGCGTTGATTTCCAACCATTCTATTTCTCACTAGAAATGATATTAGAACATAGAAAATGTCTGCTTTGCAGAGGTAAAATTAGGAATAGGAACTGGACTGAAATATGGTCAGAAGCACTTGAATTACAGTAGTGTGCGGGTGTGTATGTCTAAACAGCAAGTGTTAACTTTTGAGAATCCATCTCAGAAATACTAGCGCTGCTTCTAAGCACATTCCTTAGTAGGCTCCCATACATTCAGTGTCACATGCTCCCTCCGTCTTGGAATGAGATCTTCCTACTTTTTTGATGTTACTTTGAATGAATTTTGAGCAATAATTCTAGGTTAATTTAATTATCCTAATGAAAATCTAAAACTTGTTATTGATACACATTATAAATACTATCAATGACATTTTCTGAATTTTCATTAGCATAATGAATTAACCTAAAATTATTGCTCAAAGTTCATTCAAGGTAACAAAAAAAGTAGAAAGATCATTCCGGGACGGTGGGAGTAAATTATAACTACTTTTCTCTCTTTTTTTTTCCAACATATTGAACAACCTGCAACCTCATATGCAAATACCCCTTTCCTTCTCCACATTCTGCAACCCCTTAGACACTTTCCCTTCAGTGTGTTATGTCCTTGGCCCTGACAAGACTTCTATATCACCTGTTTAATAGAACATTGGGCCACCACCATAACCATATATGTTGAATTTCTTCACGGAACCCCTGGATATGACCCTGTGCCCCTCCCTGCTAGTTTTGTATCTCGAGCCTTGCTATATTGTTGAAGTTTAACTGTTTTAAGTACTGTGGTATTACCACTTTGTTGCGTTCATTTTGATATCTGGAGTAAAGTAAGTGCATTGTCTTTGTATACATAGTATAGCCGCTTGTTCACAATCCCCAAATTACATACGTATCTTTTTTTTTTTTAATTCTAAAACTCGATGTACATATAAGATTAGTTTCTGTTAGCTAGCATTGTAGTATTCCATCCAACTAGGTAACTGTTGTAATGTCAATATGCTACATAGCAACTTTAAGATTGAACCAAAATGAGGTGAATAACTTGCAGTATGTGTCATAAAACACAAGGTATTTTGCATAGCTATCATATAATACTGATTTATAAGTCACTTTATGGCAAAAGGTAACCAGGTTTGTTGAAGTCGTGTGATTTCTGATCCGACTGTCTTGACTTCCTTACTCGCCCAAATATAGGACTTTACTATATGTATGTGTTCATATGCCACACCCACTGTATCGTGTCGTATTGAAATAATTCTGTGAGATGATGAAGTGTCTATGGCCGTAAAGTTTATTTGATGTTAACAGGGGGAATGCAATATTGGCTTAATTGGTAGTCTTTAGCTGATTGAACAGATTGGCTGGTTGTTAATGTGAAGGACATGTATTCTGATTTTCCTTATATATTGGAGCGTCACGCTAAGATTGTTCCTTTTTGTCTAACTACTCATGTAATTCAAAATTATTAATTCAGGTACCATCGTTTTTCATTCGCAAGCTCACAACCCAGGTTTTCTCTTTTGTCAATATATCACTTTTCAACAGGTAAACCTAATTATGTTTCTGTATATACTTTTGTTCTCAGAGGATAACGGATATATGTACAACTAACTAACTCTCTCTCTCTCTCTCTCTCTCTCTCTCTCTCTCTCTCTCTCTCTCCAGTCTTCTATTGCGTCGAGAATGTTGCACATTTTCTAATGGAGAATATGTCAAATCTGGTTTAGCAGAGCTAGAAAAATGGATTGTAAACGCAAAAGAGGAGGTAATATTATTTACTGCATTGGTATCCCGTAAATGTAAAACTTCTTATCTGACTATGTTATTGCTGAATATAGTATGCAGGAACTTCTTGGCATGAGCTAAATTATATTAGACAAGCTGTTGGGTTTCTGGTACGCGTCGAAGCCCTGCTATAATGATCTCTACCACTGCAACACTAAATACTTTATTTTGACCTTTTTGTAAATCTTTTAGGTGATACACCAAAAAAGAAAAAAGTCCCTGGAAGAGATTAGGCAGGATCTTTGTCCGGTATGGTCTCTCTTTTATTAAGTTTGATCAATCTTCTAACATCCCATTATTTTCCACGACTTGAACCAGAATAAATTTCCTTCAACGCTTTTCGCAGGCATTGACTGTCAGGCAAATTTATCGTATCAGTACTATGTACTGGGATGACAAATATGGCACTCAGAGCGTGTCAAACGAGGCTAGTCTCTCAGTTGTATTCTGTTTTGATCTTTCACTGTTTACAATATAGTTATTTTATGTGAGAGTCTGCTTTTCAGGTTGTTTCTGAGATGAGAAAACTCTTGGACAAGGACTCTCAAAATCTACCCACAAATTCGTTTTTGCTGGACGATGATCTGAGGTTAGTTGATGGCACATTTCACATTAGACAGAATAACATATTTGGTTCTATCCTTTATGTGCATCAGAATAATTGGCAACACCATGCGAGTTGAGTGCCTATTTTGTGATGGCTGCTGGTAAAACTCTCTTTTTAGGAATAATTAATGACTTGTGCAACATACTTCACCCAAAATTTCAAATAATGCAATGTACTGGTCAGTAATTTCCCAGATGTTACAAAAATGCAACATACTTATATTTTCACTAGCGGCATTAAAAAGCTAACTGGACAGCGTGGCACTGCCATGCATCGCCGCATCATCAAAATTAAAGTCAATGCTGACATGTCGTTTGTTGTAGATATTCTACTGATTGTAAAGCTGTATCATCTAACTCTTCTGTTTGTTCCTGCTGCAGCATTCCGTTTTCTACAGATGATATTTATATGGCAATTCCTCCCATAGCTCTTTCAGATATTGAATTCCCCAAATTCTTGTCTGACAATCCTGCGACACAGTTTCTCATTCAAAATCCCAAGTAAATGTGTGGATTAAGGGTAATCATGTGAAATCAAGCTTTACGTGAACTGACAATCGCTGAAGCATCCAGTCATTGTGATATATATTGTCAGATGTGCCTGGGCCAGCAAAAAACGATGAAATTAACGTCAATGGGCGGAAGAGGAATCAAAGAAATATCTCATTTTGGATATGAATTCTTTTTGTTCGTTGGTATTGACCAGGATCTGCGTGATTACACGAAATGCGCAACAACTCGGTAGAACTATAGTTGTAGAAAAAGCCAGGTTATGTAGTAGAATCATAGTAATAGGGAACAATCAGATGGAATGGCTTCGCTGCTTGTAAAGCTGTGCTTTAAAACTCTTGTACATTCTTAATTGTATTGGCAATGCATCAATGATGTACTCTCTCTCTCTCCCCCTCTCCCTCTCCCTCTCCCTCTCATCGTTGGCTACTTGGCACAGTTAAGATGCCCTTCGAAGTACTGGGCATCCATATAGACTCGATCTTGGCTACATGATATACTCCCTCCGATAGTGAGTCATGGTCGACTTGTCAAAAAATTTAAATGTCTTATTTGTTTGTACATCTGTACCATGGCATAGTCGCACTAAAATTGCTTTTCTAATATAGGATTGCGATGTAAGGAGTATCATAGTAGGATTGTAGAGACTGCAATCCTACTATGTAACATTTCCTCCTCTCAATTTGATGATACACCATCATCTATTCACTAGTTAACATTTTCACTTTTAAACTACACGGTAGATTTACATGGTCAAACATTACCAAGAAAACCACGAACCCGTACTGTTCTATCCTTGGATAACCAATATCATAACTTCATTTTTCCCACTGCTCAACAAGATTGGATTAACGACTTCAAATTGCAAGTCGGTCATATATATGGTAAAGAATAAAAGGCAGATTGTTAGATTAAAGAATTCTGACAAGATCTTTCTTACTGACATCTCTGTAAGTCAGCCATGGAGTACGAACGCAAGGTAGAGAGATTCCGTATGTGTGATGAAGACACATTTACTTGAGATTTTTTGATTTGGTTGTTGGGATTTGAGGCTTTGTCAATATTGTTATCAGCAGCATTGTTCATGGCAACTGCCAAAGCAAATGAAGTTGTTCGGTTCACATTGGTGCATGATTTTTTGGATGACCTTTCATCTGAGTTGTCTTCCCATAGAAGAGTGGAGGCAAGCAAGTTTCTGCGTTTCCTGGTGTAGGCATTTTCTGGTTTAACGATTTCTTTAACGGATGGTAATGGTGTTGCATCAGCTAAGCTCGTGAAGGACTTTGATTTTCCGTTATAGTACCTTGAGATGCCTCTTCTGAAAAACGGAAAATAGAACCTCAGTTAGATAAAACCATCTTCACAGCGAAAGCAAAAAGCCTTGGCAAAAGAAAAACAAGGAATGAGAAACCAAACTGGTAATGGTTTTGTCTAGCTCGTGAAAACAAATTACAAGTCACTTCATCGAAATAGTCTCTATTCTAGACACAATTATAAGCTTGTGTTATTGCCGAAGATATCTTCGTTGGTTTGACAAACACAAGGACTGAGAAACAAATTCCAACTTTCATCCAATTTTTAAATAAGAGTTGTTATATAGTAAACCCGTAAAAATGTTGAGTACACCCGTATTAACATTTCTTACAAAAATGCCATTATTGCAAATGTCGACAATAACCCTCCTCAACTTAAACACCCCTCCTTGAACTTACACAGTACAACCCTAGAAAACCTTTTCTTGTACATCCATGGCAGAAACCCCAAATCAGCCCCCATAAACTTCCTCTCCTTCTGTTCCATCTCCAACCCAATCTCCACATTTTCAAACCCCTGCCGCACCACCCTTCCTTCCCTCTTTCTGTCTCCATTTCTATCCCCTACCTTAGAGAGACCATGGATGAATCCGATTTGAGAAGGGAAGAACAGGGGTTCGATTTTAATGGCGGACAACTATAATAAGACCAAACAAAGCAACAACAATGACAATACACTACTCAAGATCAAAATCTGTGAACAATTTCATCCAAAAAAACCCAGATCAATATAAAGTTCAGTTACTTTTTGCCGACTTTTGTTTAGATATCGGTCACACCCTACCGAAAAAAATGTAAAACTCGGACGGGTGTGGCCGAAATTTCTTTCTAATTCGGCAGGTGAGAGCCGAAAAATTATTTATTTTCGGCAAACATTCCCTCCTTCCTCGTCAACACAATTTCCTTCGCCGTCTCTGTCGCGTTAATCCAAACCAAACCCTAATTTCCTTCTAATTTTCAAATTTTCTCACAAGGTTGCAAGGTAAATGTGGATCCTTCATTCTCTGTAATGTCAACATTGCCAAGCAGATCAGTCTCGCTGCTACCTTTGCTATAATGGCTGCATTTGATGATGCCATCGCTGACTTCTGGGTTTTCAAAAGATCTCAGATTTGGTGGGATGATACTGGAGAGAGGGAGAGGAAGGGTTTGGAGAAGATGAAGGGTAAAAGGGGATGGGTATATGTTATGTTGAGTGCATTTATAATATGACGTTTACGGGTCTATATAACAACTCTCAAGAAATAAATCTCTACTACAAATCAAAGCACGGAACAGATTCCATAGTCTTCCCCAATTTACTTGACAAAATCAATGACATCACAGCATGAACTCCAAAATGCAGATAATGAATGCATAAATAATGATCTCACATGCAAAATCCATATGAAAGAAAAATTGAGAAAAAGCTAACAACCTGAATGGCAAAGCCTCCTCCAAAGCTTGAATCGCATCAAACGATCCACTCTTACGATTATCCTTTCCTTCACATTCATACTTACTCTCAACCTCTTCCTCCTCGCCGTCGGCATCATCATCGTCGTCACTGTTCTTCCCAATCGAAGAGCAACTGCTCGAACTCAAATCGCCGTCCACATTCCCGGCGAAAAACATCCTATCACCAGTACCGGAATTGATCAAGACCGCTGCCGGCGGCAAAATTCCACAACCGAATTCTCCTCCATTAACATCCGTAACAGTAATGGTGGACATTATAACATAACAGGTTTGGTTGCGTGATCTAGAACTTGAATCGACGACAAAGACAAAATGAGAAGAGAGAATTATAGAAAACAACAAGTGTTGCTGTTGGTAAAAAAAAGCGAGAAAAGGGAAACCGCAGGCGGAAATAAAGGATTGGAAAATGAGGTGGTGATGACGAAGACAAGTGGATAAGATAAAGAGCCTTTCACTTTTTCTTTTACAAGTGGATAAGTTAAGAACCCTTTCTTTTCTCTAATCTCTACTCTTCCCCCATTTTTTTCTTTTCTTTTCTTTTCTTTTTAGGTCACATTTGATTTTTTTAAGGAGGGATAGAAATAGAATGGACAGATATTGTAATAGGGGCGGTGGGAGCCATGATTTTGCGTACTCTCCATTCCTCCAGAAAATGCTTCATCTTTTATTTAAAATGGTGTCTTATTTAAAGTTTTACCTTTTTTAAAATGAATTTTTTTTATTAATATTCTATTATACCCACTAACTATTTCCTTCACTCATTCTCTCTCCCAATTCACTATTACACTCACAACACTTTTTAAATTTACTATTTTCTCCACTAATTCTTTCTCCTATTTTCAAATTACACTCACAACATTTTTTCTTCCCACCTATTTCCTTAATTTGCGTGTCAAATCTAAAATGGTGAAGCATTTTCGGGGACGGAGGGAGTATTTCACTATAAAATGTAAAACATTTATAATAGCTGTGATTTAAAATATTTTCATATGTTGTGTCATTCGCATGTTTTAAATATTTTACATTTTAATTGGTATTTTTACAAAGTGAAAATGATATTTTTTCCTTTGGGATAATAAATTAACACAAGATTTTGGGGGAAACTAGTTTCTCCTTAAATTATAAAAAGTCCTGTTTTATAAACTGTTCCTAAATATTTACTAACTACTTGCAAGTAGAAAAAAAGTAGACTTTTTATAATTTATGAAGAAACTAATTTCTCCCAAAACTTGCTCATAAATTAAAAAAGAGCAATAAATTATAACACACGTTTTAAATGGGTATCATTAATAGTAGTTAATTAGTTGTATAAGCATTAAATTGAGCCATCAATACAATATATTGGATTATTTTTCCTTTTTGGATAGTAAATTAAATTGTGAAAATACAGCTCTAGTTCTTATCCACACTTGTACTATCTCCAATTATTGTTATCCTTTAGCAGAAGAAAGGAAAGAAAATGTTGACCAACCCATTTTTGGTAAAATCATCAACAATTTATACGCATGTCAATACAAAAAATATTCACTCCGATCGGGAGAAATATGCATAATTTTATTTGGCATAAAAATTAAGACGAAATGTGTAAAATGTAATGTATTATGAGTTTAGATGGTTGGATAAGAGAAAAAATGTGAAATAAGTGGATAATTGTTGTTAGGCTCCGTTTGTTTGGGGGAAAATTTTTTCGGAAAACATTTTTCTCATTTTTCGGTGTTTGTTTCGCACCAGAAAATGGGAAAAACTTCATTTTTATCTTATTTTTCGGAAAATATTTTCATTTTCCAGAAAACATTTTGCCGGAAATCATTTTCCGAAAAATATTTTACGCTAAACAAACGGAGCCTTAGTATAACAAGTGGGTGTTATTTTCTTATAAACACTTTGCTGATTATTTTGGGACGAGCAAAAGAGATATTTTTGCATATTAATATATTAATATAGGATAGAGGGAGTACTCCTTTGGTACAATTGATTATAAGTACATTTTTTTTTCTTCAATTTAACCAAATTGTAGAAAGACATTCAATAAATATTTAATTATTTTCTTAAGAGTCCTAAAAGATATACTCCCTCCGCCCCATTAGTAGTAGGAAATTTACTGTAGACACGGGAATTAAGGAAAAGTGAATTATAGTGGAGAGAATAGTGAATTATAATGGTGTTGTGAGTATTAAAATAATGTAGGAGAGAGAATGAGTGGAGGGAATAGTAAAGATTTCTTTCCATTTTAGAAAGTTTGTGGTTTGTAATGGGACGACCAAAAAGGAAAGTTTGTGGTTTGTAATGGGACGGAGGGAGTACATAGTTTGATTTATTTTGGTCAATTTGATAAAATGGTAATACAATTTTTTATATCTAATTATCCTAAGTAAATTTTTAAAAATATTATTAAAATTATTTTAATGAAGTATCAACAACAATATGATAAGTAAAATACAATTTTTTTGCTAAAATTTAATCAAGCTAGCAAAAACATGATAATAAATTATTTTTGGGCAAAGGGAGTAAATTTTCACTACAGTTCCCAAAGTTTTTTTTGGTGCATATACTCCCTCCGCCCCGCTACAAAATGTACACTTTCTTCATTGGACGTTTTATTATAAACTTCACACTTTCTAAAATGGCAAATAATATTTACTATTTCACCCACTAATTCTCTCTCCTACTTTACTTTTATACTCACAACACCAATCAACTCACTATTTTCTACCCCACTTTCTCTCTCCAACCTCACTTTTCATAATCACAACACTTACTCCACTAACTTTTTTTTTAATTTGCGTGCAAACAGTAATTGTGAACTTTGTAGCGGAACGAAAGAAGTATATAACTATATACTGTATAGGCATAGGCAGATGCTCAAATGAGAATTTTAATAAAATAGAAATTTAAAAATTAATTTTAATAGTTAGATAAGATGCAAATAAAGGGTTCAAATTAGAAATTTATAGGATAGACGCGGTGACATTTTTACAATTAATAGGATATACAAGAATAAAACTATAAAACAATAAATAATTAATGAGACCACGTTCAATTCAGTAGCTAATTAGCTGCTGAATTTAAGTGTAGCTATTGAATCAAAGTGTAATGTTCAAAATACAGTTCGATTTATTAGCTAATTAGCTATTGAATTAAAGTGCAATACCCTTGGATTCACTAGCTATTAAATACAAATATATTTTGAAATTAAAATGTTGGCTAGCCAATCCAATATACTAGCCAAATGTAAGAGTAAATGAGACACTTGGAACTGATGAAGGCCAAATGGGTAGCCCGGTCCGGCCCGTCGATGAGCGGACAAACGGACAAACGGGCATAACCCGGCCCGTCTGTGAGAGGAGACGGGCTAAAGCCCGGCCCGGCCCGTCCGTTTTTCCATGGTAAGACCCGCCCGTTTGGCGGATCCCGAGGATCCACTGCGGGCTAAACCCGATTTCCCCCTTTTTTCAAAATGCGAAGGGGGTAGGGGGATTCGAACCCGGGGTGAAGTGGAATAAGTGAGCAAACTTACCACTTGGACACAATGACTTTGGTGTTAATTATTTAAACGTTAAATATAAATTATAAAAAAAAAAAAACGGGCCAAACGGATAAAGGGTTGGACGGGCTTGGAAGCCCGCGGGCTTAGCCCGCTCCGTCCACCTTTTCCTCTGAAAAGCCTGGTCCGTAATATAGGCGGGCCGGATCACGGGCTTAGTCACGGGCCGGCGAACACGGGCCATACGGGCCACGGGCCGAAGGGTTTACGGGCCGTCCACGGGCTAAAGCCCAAAATGGCCATCATCACTTGGAACACTAGCCAAATGTAAGAGTAAATGAGACAATTGAAATGGTTGATGAAATTAAAATTGTATTTATAAATAAATTTTCAGGTTGAGTTAGTGTCACTAATAAAACATAAAAAATGAAAATTGGATTGGAGAGATAGATAATGTACGCGGAAGAAAGATAATTAATATTTTATTAATAGGTTGGGTTGGGTTGGTGCGATGAATAAAGATAGTTTAATGAATCATACACCGTATATGACATACTTCCTCCGCCCCTTACAATTTGCACATTTTTCTTATTGGGCGTCCATTACAAACTGCACACTTTCTAAAATGACAAAGAATCTTTACTATTCCACCCACTAATTCTCTCTCCTACTTTACTTTTATACTCACAACACCAATCAAATCACTATTTTCTATCTCACTTTCTCTCTCCAACCTCACTTTTCATACTCATAACATTTTCTCCACTAACATTTTCCTTAATTCCTGTGCAAAAAGTAAATGTGCGAGTTCTACCGAGACGGAGGGAGTATATATTATGTTTAGCATAAAAATAACAATAGAACCGAGGAAGGTGACACTAAAAAATTGTGTGCAAATAAAGGGTTCAAATTAGAAATTTATAGGATAGACGCGGTGACATTTTTACAATTAATAGGATATACAAGAATAAAACTATAAAACAATAAATAATTAATGAGACCACGTTCAATTCAGTAGCTAATTAGCTACTGAATTTAAGTGTAGCTATTGAATCAAAGTGTAATGTTCAAAATATAGTTCAATTTATTAGCTAATTAGCTATTGAATTAAAGTGCAATACCCTTGGATTCTCTAGCTATTGAATACAAATATATTTTGAAATTAAAATGTTGGCTAGCCAATCCAATATCACTAGCCAAATGTAAGAGTAAATGAGACACTTGGAACACTAGCCAAATGTAAGAGTAAATGAGACACTTGAAACTGGTTGATGAAATTAAAATTGAATTTATAAATAAATTTTTAGGTTGAGTTAGTGTCACTAATAAAACATAAACAATGAAAATTGGATTGGAGCGATAGATAATGTATGCGGAAGAAAGATAATTAATATTTTATTAATAGGTTGGATTGGGTTGGTGTGATAAATAAGAAAAATCGATATCTTGACTGTCCCGGAAAAATCGATATCTTGAAACCATTTGTATTGTGTGTGTGTTTGTTTTGCACATTTCGTGTTGTTTTGACCGTCCCGGAAAAATCGATATCTTGACTGTCGAACTCGTTTCCTTAACTGTTGAAATTTTGTGCTTATGTGTTCATTTGCTTTCAAAAATAGATTTTCAAAAAAAAAAAGTTTTCAAAAAAAAAAAAGATTTTCAAAAAAAATTTTTTTTCAAAAAAAAAAAATCATTTTCAAATTTTTTTTTTGCATGCATCATCTATAATACAATATACAGAGGCTTTAACCGCCTCTTATCTGGGGTATAAGTGATGGCTGAGATTAATTCTCAAAAATTGATCCAACGGTTGTATTTAACCTCACTTTTCTCTCCAACTCTCACATGAAAACTGTCACCAAAACTGGCCATCCCACTATCCCATTCCCACGGTATGTGCTACCTCTTCTCCCAAAATGTATCAAGCCCTAACATCCTACATCTTAAAGCTATTGGAGATCACTGCCATTCACCCATTGTTGTTGTTGAAGGTAGGAAGAAATCGAGTGGTTAGGGAAGAAGATACGTTGGGGGAAGGGGTAGGGTTCGATTGGTTAGGCCTAAGACCTGAGAAGAGCTCAGAGAAAAGGTCGCCCTGAAACGCTGGGGATTCTGCCGAAAAGCTTGAATAATCGAGGTAAAGTTTTAATTTTTTTTGTTTGTTTTTGGGGATTTTGATGTTGATAAGATTATGAAGAAGACTAATTTTGATGTTTGTTAGTTTTCCCTTTTTAATTTTTGTAACTCATTAGAAATCGTTTTTTTTTCTTCAGATATGCTATGTTTTATTGAAAGCAAGTACGTTGTGAAGTTTTTTTTTTTTCATATCAACCAAGGCTGTTCCTCAGGACATGGAGCATAAATGTGCCTATGAAGGTATTTTAGAGTTGACTCTTTCTTTTACTAAATTCAATGTTGACATTAAAATTGTTGTGCAACAACAACTTGATTTCTGATTCTCCTGTGCAGTTTTTGTATTTGATATGGTGTAGATGATTGTTTGTATTTATGAGATGCTAATGCTTCATGTCAAAAAAGAAACTGTTGTTTTCGTTTCGGGACGGAGGTAGTATATAATTCAGCTTTGGTGGTAAGTTCAATTTGGTTTCAGATGTTGAGGTTTCTAAGGATGATTTTTTTCTGCAATTTTTGAGATGTTGAGGTTTCTAAGGATGAGTTTAACCATACTGATTCAAATTCCCATATAATGCTTTTTTTTTTTTTCGAAAAGTGAGTTTGATTATATTTGCTTTACAATGTAAATGATTCGTGAAATATTAATGTATAAGTGAAAGAAAAGAAGACTGGAAATTATGAAAGATCTCTAGAAAGAAACTGTGATTGCCTCGGGACTATATTTCAAGGAACAACTTCACAAAGTATGATATGAGTTATGGGGCCTTGAGAGGAAGGGAGAGCTTACTTTCAGCTACAGGTCAAGGGAACTTATCGAAATTTTTCATAGTTTATCTTCAAATGCAGCCAAAGGTAAGGTTGGCCCAAATTAGCACAATTAATATTCATTTTCACCTTCAGTCAAAGCTAACCAGAGAAACCTACGTCTAGCTGTATCTATTTTTTACTTGGGAGAGAGCAGTCAAATAGGAAGTCAAAACCAATAACAAATATAGCTAAGTCAATTAAATAATAGGTATATTACAGTCTTACAGAGTTTACTCTAGACATAATGGTAATGCCTCAGAAAGTTGGGGGGTTTTTAATGTTGGGTTTTATAAAGAACACCCTCACTTTCACACAAACAGCCATTATTTCATTCTGGGAAGTCAAAACCATTATTTGAACAAAGTAGTAGTAGGAAAGGTGTGGCCTTTAGAGACTCTACTTTTCTGCTATTGTGTATGCCTCTTGCATTTTTTTGGTTTTGCATTCTTTTTGATTTTTTCTTTAAAGGGGGAGTATATGCTGCAAGAAAAGAGAAAGAGAAGGGAAATTACTCTTTACGTCCCAAATTGAATGTTTTATTTCTTTCAAAAATATTACTTTTAAACTGAGATATATTAATGTTGAAAGTTTTCACTTAATGTTCACCCTTTAGTCTGCCATTGTAATTTAGTTTTCTAACTCCACCTACAATCTCTGTTTTGATGATTTTTGGGCTAACACAGTTTTACTTAGTTTTCTTTCCACTTTATTGTCATCTTTCTCAAAGAATTTCTTGAATTCAAAACAATTCAATGGAAATAAACTTCTTGAAATGGAAATAATTATGAAGATGAGCAAATCAATGGCAGGAATTTCTTTTTCTTCTTGAAATTTGAAAAAAAAAAATGGTTCTAAGAAAGATTTCTAAACTAGCATAAAATACATGTTGCAATTCATTTTGAGGGAAATGGGTTATGAATAATTTGTTCAATGAACAGAGTAGTAGTAGGAAAGGGAAAAAATAACAAATAAATGGAACTCCAACATACCATATCCTTCCATTGAGATGATTTGCAGATCCTCCAAAATATCGAGCATGCAACCGAGCTTATAGGAAGCCCATATCCATAACCTTGACCATAGTAGCCATATCAGTTGTTCCAAGATCTGATATTAGCTTACACATATTTAAGTGGTGTCCATCTCTTAGCATCGTCACTTCTCTCTATGGGTAATATTGGTCTTTGGGTATAAAAGATCTAAAAGAGTAGACAATCAATACTTAAATTTCAGAATTGTTGTCATGTATTTTGCTAAGTGAGTATGGTATTTTACTAGGTGAAACTCCGGGAATATTGCATGTTAAGGCCTTAAGGGCAAGCATTTATGTAAAAAAATGTTGTCAGAGAAATTACTCTCTCTACGTCTCAAATTGAATATTTTTTTTTTCAAATATATTACATTTTTTCTTGCCTTTTTTTCTTTCTAAAACATCTCTTTAGAGGTTATTTAGTACTAAAATCATAGGTTCATCACCATATGATCATAACATAATAGAAAACTTGAGTGAAAAGGGACTACCTATAATGGGACGGAGCCTGTTCTTCTTCTTTACTTCATCTTTGCACAGAACATCAGTTAATTAATTTTGGCATTTTTTATCCCTAAAAATGGGATTATCTATATGGGACGGAGGAAATATCTCTTTTTTCTTACCAATTCTCATGATTTATCTGTTAAAGCAGGCATCAGACCCTCTTCGTATACTCTCATAAACTATTTCTGACTTTTAAGGTTAAGGTTGAACTAGCTTTTCAAATTACCTAGAGCTGAAAATATTTCTGAGTATAACTTTTGGAATGGAAATTATTAGAATTGTTCACAAATTCACCATTTTTTTTGGGGGGTGAGTGGGTGGGTGTGTTTATATGTTTGTATGTCTGGCGTAATATGTTTGCTTACTAAGCTGAAATGTTTTCTTCTGGTTTGTTCGGTTGGTCTAACATTCCCTTGGTGTAAGTACCCCAATCTGGATCACCCCCTTTCAAACGCACGGGAAACACCGCAGACTCATCCACGCAGTCTCACACACCTCCCTCTTCTCTCTTCCTCCCTTAGCCTTCTGGCTCCCCTCTAAGTCCTCTCGAGGCACTCCCGGCCCCTTTCGGATCCTTCCGAGGCCTTCCGAGCTCCTCGCGGTGCTCAGAAGCCTCCCCGAGCGCTCAGAGACGGCTCCCGCGCTGCCCGAGGCACTCTCGAGGTACTCGAGGCCCCTCGTGGTACTCAGAGGCCTTGCACAGTCTTTCCACGGTGTCCCGCTCTTTCAGGAGTCAAACCGAGCGATCCCAAACCACGCCGAAACTCTGCCCGAGTGACTCGCCACCACAACGCACGCCGAACCTGCGCCGAGTGATCCCGACGATCCCCACGCACGCCGAACCTCTGCCCGAACGCAGCCTACAACCCCAACTCACGCCGAAACTCTGTCAGCGTACAACCTGGTCCCTCCCGAAGCAATCCAGATCCATACCGGACGCCTACTCCGACCTCAAACACCATTCCCGAGCGGAAGACGGAGGACACGAACCAACATTGGTAAGGCTTCCTTCCTACACTATTTCAATACATTTCCATACATAGCATACAATGTAGACATCCGATACAAAGCATGCATTTTTAAAAGCACACACACACACACACAACATTTAAAGGATATTAGGGGTATCCGAAAGACTCGTTTTACGAGGCTACTCGGGTGAGCTCTAATATTCTAATATTCTCTTCTCCCGGGGGAGTCATCGACCTCCGAACTCAAAATCTCATCACACAAAAACAGGTTTAAAATTATCTTTAAGCGATGCCCTTTTCAATGTTTTGGGCTTAATAAAAACGGCGTGGCGACTCTACAAATGCGAAAACAAACGGCGAGACACCTCCAACGCGAAAGATGCCGGATGCGGGGGCCGCGAGGCTGCTCGAATCCGGGTAATTTCAGTTGGCGACTCCACTGGGGATATTTTTGTTTTAAAAACTTTTAAACAAAACAAAAGATTTTTAAAACGATGATGAGGGTCAAACTTTCATTTTATCCCTTTCTTTAATTGTTGTGTGTGTGCACGTGCTTCGTTTTTATTTTACAAAAAAAATAAAAATACAAAAAAAAATGCATCAATATACATACGTAAGTACATTTAAAATTCTTCAAAAACTCCTGTTTTACTCGGAAAAAGAATTTTAGAGACCGCACACTACGCAGCCTCTTTGCCTCGGTTACACCGCACTCTACTCCTGCTTCTTGCCTCGGTTACACCGCACCTTCTACAGCGGCTTCTTTGCCTCGGATACGGCTGCCCACTGACCCTCGGCCGGAGTGGTCTCGGTTGCGATCCGTTAGGTCTTCCTAGGCCTCTTGGACGCGCACGGGATCATTCCAAACATCCCATCCTAGCCAAGCGTCAACCCCACACGTTTGAGTCTTGAGTCACACTCTGTCCGGACTCGGTTGGTTTTTACCCGGTCAGGTGTCATACGGCTGGATACATATACCATGCGGCCATTTTACGAGTCAAGGCTCGGAACTCAAGATCCCTTGCGCAAGCAAAGCGATGAAAAGGTCATGCTAAAATCTTGACACGATCTTGATTTCCGAAGCTACACCTGAACGATGTTCCGTCCGGATATACATCCATGCTTGCGTGACACCATGTCATCACGCCTTTGATACGTCGGCCATGACGATATGACCCGGCCAACGCCTAACGTCACAGATCCCTTGCGCAAGCAAGTAAAGAGAAGGTCATGCCGAACTCTTGACACGATCTTGACTCGGTGGCCGGCTCGGTTCTTTATTCACATGGCTAACGCATCAAAACGAACATGACAGGCTCGGTCCTTAGGTTCGATTTTCTTTTAGGCCGGTGGAAACCGCTTGCACTATAGGACCCTCGCACAGGGCTGTCCACCTGGGATGTCGAAATACGGGTGCAAAACGAGGGGCTTATAGCCGCACGGATGGTCTCCAGTGACCCGGGATCTAGCATAGTTGCGAAAAAGAAGAGCAATCTTTTCCAACCTACCTAGGATTACGAGAAAACATGTTTTAAGTAAATTAAAACAACAAAAAAAAATCAAAAAATAAAAGAAACGGAAACCGCATGCCACGTGAGCTTTCCCCTTTTATCCCGTTAGGCCATTCCCGTGTCTAAACCTTGCCCGTCACCCCCTCCGGCTAACGAGAGAGTGGTCGAGAGTACCAGGAACCCGTCTCCCGAGTGTCAAAACGACAAGGTCCTACCCACCTCTGTCACCGGGACGGTCCGTCAATTCCCAGTGGCCAAGTCGGTGGATAACAACGATGAGAATGGGACCTTACCCCCAAGAAATTTCCCAACCTTTGGAAGAAGTTTGGCGAGGTCCTCATGGCTATTGAGAAACGTCAAGGTGAGCAACAAGCCTGGATCGAAGGTGCCATGCACCACTTCGGAACCTTAGCCACCTGACTACACAGGGCTTCCCGAGCCATGGCTGCTCCTACGGCCTCTAACGTCTCTCATTGTCTCCCATAAGTCAACTGTTACCCTCGTGCGAGCCATGCGGTTATGACGTAAGACCACAAGACCTTCGAGAGGAAAGCTTTGCCCATCCGGCCTCACGAGGTCCCGGTACCACCGCCGAACAACGAACACATACGGTGGGACGTCTGCGATTGCGGTGCTTGTCTGGAAATGGAATTCCCGGGATGCGATGAACGAGGGCCGTCCTCGACGAAAGAAGAAGCTATCTTCTCAACAAAAGCTGAAAAAGAGGTATGAATACGGTGATCCCACGGTCGGAACCCTTGGAGAACCCTCGGGAAAGTTTGACTACTATGTCATCTACTCCGACAAATCTCCCGGCCTAGTTACGCACGGGGCCACGGCAATGTTTGCTCCATGATCAGTTTGGGACGAGCTTCGCACCGCCACCGAAGGCCCGAAGGTCCGAGATAATCCAACCCCTGTCTTGGGAAGATCTCAAAGCCACTATTGATGCTTGGTAAAAGCCATGACGGTGAACGAATTGAAATGCGCGATCGGCCTTACGCCAATCGGGCTCCTCCCACTCCCGAAACGGGAGAGACAAGCAAAACCATAGGTCCAGAGGTGAATGTTCGACACGTTCGGTCAAATCCCGGTGAATCCTCCACGGACGGACAAAAGGCCGGCCATACACGAGCCACGAGGCGAAAAGGGACCTACGCCAAAGAAGGCGAAATCTTGGACCCAAGGTTGAAGATCCTGTCTTGACACGGCTCAGCGCACTCGAGGCTAACATCTCACTCTGGTCCTTACTCACTTCATCTTATCCGCACAAGCTCAAGTTGGAAGAAAGCACTGGCCCGAGACCATGGTTCCCATCACGGTGACACACGATGAGCGGTTCGAGATGATTGGCAACGTCAATTACGGCAATATCATCACCTTCACAGAGCTCGATCTTCCAAAATTTGGGGCGACCACAACGAGCCTCTCTACATAACTTGATTCAGCCGGACGAGCGCCGTCTCCCTCGGGTGTTGGTAGATGGGGGATCATCCATGAACGTCCTTCCGGCCAAAATGATGGATTTGCTAGGGATCAAAGCAAGCGATCTAAAACCCTCGACTCGGGCAATCAAGGCATACGACTCAACATCCCGCCCGATCTTGGGAATAGCCACCTTGAACCTGTGGTTTGGAAAACAAATGGTCCCTGACAGATTTCCAAGTCATCGACATCCCAATCCACATTCACTGCCATTTTGGGACGCCCTTGGCTACACCGGATCAATGGGGTGGCATCCACTCTTCATCGGTGCGTAAAAGTTCGTCCAAGGAACGGATCTTACCATCATCTACGGTGATAGCATAGTCAACGAAAGGACCGAAACAAACGGCGTCCCGGTCTTAGAAATCAAACCCGACGATGATGGCATGATGCTAACGGGGTTCACCATCGAAAGCCCAAAGGCCCAAGTATGCCACATAGACACGCCTTTGATTTGGGACAAGATTCCTCCCCGATGAAAATGATGAAGCACATGAACTACATCCGGGGCTCGGTTTGGGAAAACGCCGTCGGGGCACTCAACGGATCATCAATATCAAAGAACAGAGAATACCTGCACGGCTGGGATACTCTCCTACTCCCGAACACATTGCGGAGGACAAGCGAGCTGCACGAAACGCTCCACGAGATAACAAAGAGGCTTGCACGCAATCTCCGATCTTCGTCCTTACGGCTTCGACATGACCAAGTACTTCACAAGGAAGGCCGGCAACTTGGAAGAAGATCGAGAGAAAAGGAACGAGTGTCGGCGCCAAACAAAGGCGGCCGACAACCATGGACAAGCTCCGAGAACCCAGCAAGATTCGGAGGCCTCAAGCCAAATCTGTCCAGAAGAGCATTCCTCGACACACCGCCCTGCCGGATCCACAACCACCACTATTCACGTGAATTTTGGTTCAAGAAAACCCCCTCTTTGGCGGAAGAACTCGAAAAACTCTCTGTCAACACCCCTGCCTTCAACAAGCGGGACGAGTGCATTCGAGCTAGTAATGCCCAAGACAAAAGCAAGAGACTCCGCGAGACGATGCTTGGGACGAACCAGCTTTGCTCCACTGCTCTTCAAAGAAGAAATCGAGATGCCGGATCTAATCGATTTTGTTTCGATAACTCTGTGATAGCAATGATTGGGAACGGTGACATAAAGCCTTTCAAGCCCCATCTCCTATCAAGCTCATTGCCACTCAATAAGCTGGGCCACATTCTCGGACCTCTTTGCCCGGCCAAAAGGACATGATCGAACAACTTGGTCGACCCCTCGAGTCCTAGAGTCTAGTGTCAAAACTCATCCACGAGTCCATTAGCTTTGAATTTGAGTCTCTCGAGTCATCGATGGCCTCACGCCGGAAGATTACGAACTCATTGCCAATAATGTATTCCGTATGCTCTTAATGAATGCTTCGATCTTTCAGTATCCTCTCATTGCATCTTTAACAAGCGATAAATTAACTAACACACAAGCTTGAGGTTAATAACGATTCACTTGATAAAGAAGCGAGACACATTAAATGAACAATACATTAAGCACATCTTTAAGCGTATGTTGTCAAACGAGAGAAAAACCGGGCCCAAGAGCTGCCGAGGAGGTTTTAACCAAAGTGAATTTGGGAGGCTGGCGAAGAGCGAAAAGAGGCGCAAATCGGAAGTTTCTTCACGGCACGAGCAAGACGCATTGAGCTTGCCTTTCTCAAAGAGTTCGTGGACGTGTTCGCTTGGTCTTACCGAGACATGCCGGATTAGATCCTAACATTGTAGAGCACCGGATCCCTTTGAATCCACGAGGCTAAGCCCATCAAGCAAAAGCTACGCCGAATCAAGCCGAGTGGTCTTTACAAGTCAAAGAGGAGATCGAAAAAATGCTTCGCGTCGGCTTCATCGGGGTGATCGAGTACCCCACATGGCTCTCCAATATCGTCACGGTCACCAAGGCCAATGGAAAAGTACGGCATTGCGTGGACTTCCGAGATCTCAACAAAGCAAGTCCCAAGGACGATTTTCCACTACCCAACATCGACATGTTGGTAGGCGCTCTGACCAATTTCGAAGTCAAGTCCTTCGTGGACGGTTTTGCCGGCTACAATCGGATCAAGATGGCCGAAGAAGACCAAGAAAAGACGGCTTTCACAACCCCCTGGGGAACCTCTTGCTACACGGTAATGCCGTTCGGACTAAAGAACGGCAGGGCTACCTACCAACGGGCGGCAACCGCCCTCTTCCACGATATGATCCACAAAGAGATCGAAGTGTACGTCGATGACATGATCGTTCACTCAAAGGGATCGGACGGACAACATCTCACGAGACTGAGAAAATTCTTCAATCGCCTCAGAAAACACTCAATGAGGCTTAACCACACGCCAAATGCACATTTGGGGTTAGCGAGCAAGGTTTTGGGATACATGGTCACCGAGAGAGGCATCGAGGTGGATCCTCAAAAGATCAAAGCTATCATCGAAATGAGACCACCGCAAACTCGGACGAGAGGTGAAAAGCTTCATGGGCCGCACTGCAATATATCGGCCGCTTCGTCAACCAATTGACCTCATATGCGAGCCAATCTTCAAAGCGATGAAGAAGAACGCCGACATCGAATGGAACTCGAGAATGCCAAGATGCCTTTGAAAAAATAAAAGCATACCTTGTGAGTCCTCCGATTCTCTGTCCTCCCCACGAGGAAAAGCCACTGTTGCTATACCCTAAGCTGTGGCCAGACACGCGGTTGGAGCCATGCTCTGTCAAGAAAAGAAGGAGTCACGGGTCGAAAAGCGCCATCTACTTCGTCGATCGAAAGTTTCAAGGCGGCGAACTCAATTACTCGGCCCTCGAGAAAACCTGCGCGGCTACGGTATGGGTTGTCGGGAAACTACGGCACTACATGCGATCGCACACAGTACACTTGGTTTCCAAAATGGACCCGGTCAAGTACCTCTTCGACAAACCATCTCTGTCGATGAGGCTCGCCAAATGGTCTTTCTTCTAGCGGAATTTGACATCAAGTACGTAAACCAAAAGTCAATCAAGGGACGGGCCATGGGTGAACAAGCAGGCGATTTCCCAACCGACGAGGCTCGAGGCCCCGAACCACAATTTCCGGACGAGGGAATCTTCGCAATCGAAGCGAAAACCGATGGCAAGCTTGTTCTTTGACGGAGCGGCCAACAAAAGGAAACGGCGTCGGTATGCTCTTGGTGGATCCCAGGGCGAGCACGCCCCAATTGCTATAAAGCTCAATTTCGAGGTAACCAACAATGCCGCCGAATATGAAACTGCTTATTTCTTGGACTACAAGCCGCACTCGAGAGGAATGTCCGAAACTTCGAAGTTTATGGGGACTCGGCCTTGATCATCAACCAAGTCTCCAACAAGTGGAAAACCATGGACCGGGCTTGCAAAAATACCATGCTGCATAGAGGACCTCATCACACAATTCGAAGAGGTCACCTTCCATTACTTGCCAAGAGGCCGAAACGGGTTTGCGAGATGCCTTAGCCACCTTGGCTTCCCTTGTGGAAATCCACGAAGGAAAAGCAATCAAACCCTTGAAGTCGGACGAAAGGAAATTCACGCCTCTTGTTGTGAGATCGAACCGGAACCTAAGCCCGTCAATGAGCCATGGTATAACCAGATCTTCCAATACCTCAAGAGCGGGAAACCACCTTCATGAACAAGGAAGACCCACACACGAAGGGGTCAAAACCAAGAGCATCATGGCCACTAAAACGCCTTGCCTCTCACTTCGTCATCCTCGGGGACATGCATACAAGAAACGCTACCATGGGCCACTCCTACTGTTGCATCGGCCAAGAAGAAGCAAGCAAGTTCATGAGCAGAAGTCCACAATGGGGCTTGCGGTCCCCACATGAATGCCGAGCCACGATGCAAATCATTCTCGGGATGGGCTACTCTTTTGGATCTCCGTGGAGGCGGATTGCATCCACTTTGTCCGAAAGGCTGCGACAAGTGCCAACGGTTCTCCGACCTCAATCATCTACCGCCCCACGATCTCTCTTGCATGACTACACCTTGGCCCTTTGCCACTTGGGAATTGACGTCATCGGGAAAATCGCTCCGCCGGGCGGCAACGGTCGCGAGTTCATCTTAGTAGCCATCGACTACTTCACCAGAATGGGTCGAAGCCAAGTCCTACAAGGTACTCACCTCCAAGAAGGTCGCGCATTTCCTCAAGGAAAACATCATATGCACGATACGGCATCCCAAATGAGGTCATATCGAGACAACGGCTCACACTTCGAAGGGAATTCGACGGGCTGGCTGGCTGAATTCAAGATCACACGCCACAAATCTTCTCCTCTACCGGCCACAAACAAACGGCGCCGTGGAAGCGACAAACAAAACCCTCGAACGGATCATCAGAAAAATGACCACCAGGGACGAGATTGGCCCGAGAAGGCTGCACCTTGCACTTTGGGGCTACCGCACATCGGTCGAAACGACCACGGGAGAAACCCCATTTGCCACGACATACGGGATGGAAGCGATCCTTCCCATCGAGCTAGAAATTCCCTCACTCAGAGTCTTTCTTTGGAAAATGACATCAACGAAGTCGAATGGCTCGGCCAGAGCATGACGAATTGGCTCTGCTAGACGAGCGACGACTAAAGGCCATGGAACACGTCCAGGAGCCTATCAAAGCGGGATGGCTAGAGCTTTCGACAAGAAAGTCAAATCCCGAGACATCGGGGAAGGTGACCTTGTACTCGAAGAAAAGCCTCCCGCTCGAACCAACCCAGCTGGGAAAATGGGAACCCACATGGATCGGCCACTTTCGTGGTTCAAAAGATCTTCTCCGGAGGCGCCATGAAGCGCGGACCTAGACGGCAATCCCTTCATGAATCCGGTCAACGGAAGCAAACTTCGCGAGATACTTCGCCTAAAGAAGAGCAGTGTGCATCTCTTGGCACTCCATGTAGTGTCGAACTACGCAGACACAGAGCCCTCTAGTCAGGGAACGTAGGCAACCTTAATTGGTCCGGTCTAAAAATACACAAAAAAGTCAAAAGTTTGAATGTCAATCAAGACCTCCATCAAGCTACGCACTTTTCAAGAACACGCCCCAGCGATCCACCTTGACCAAGTCAAACGACGGCGGCAACATCAAAAGGACATCCGAGGGTCACTCGGCATCAAAGCAGCCGGCTCGTGTGGCTTCCAAGCCAGGGCTTGTCTTCGCCCTCACGCGCTTCGAAAAAAAAAAAAAAAAAGAAAAAAGAGCTCGAGCAAGGGCTCACAAAAAAAAATAAAAAAAAGAAAGCTCGAGCAAGGGCTCACAAAAAAAAAACAAAAAAAAGAAAGAAGCTCAAGCGAAGGCTGCGAAAAGAGGTCAAGAGCCCAGCCAACAAGAGGCAAGGAAGCTACGAAAAAGACCGTCGGAACGACTTGTCGGGGAGCATTCAACCTCTCGGCCAAGCACTGAAAGCCTCGGCAAAGGGATTGCCGTCGGGGCCCGGGCGCTTCGGTCCGCAAATGCAACGAAAAGTCAAAGATGGGCCTTGAAGCCAGAAGTGCACAACGAAGCAAAGGCAAACAAAAGATCTTGCGTCTCGATAAAGCTTTAAAGTAAATCACAAATCACTAACGGTTACAACATTTCTTGATGAGTTCAAGCACGGTCTACTCTCAAGTTCACAACATGCTAAAAGACAGCTTAATACATTTAACTAATAATGTGTTTGCAAATGCAATGAATGGATACCTAGGAGGTCATTCCGCGCCATCTGCGCTTGTCCCCTCGCCATTCTTTCCTTTCTTCCCTCGTCCCCGGCGAGTCTTCTTTCGCTTCACGTGAACCAACTCTGCGTCTCTCAGTCAGAGATCGGGGTCCTCCCCGTAGAGTCAAATAATCCGGTAGCTCTCGGGGCTTCATTCGCCGTGCTTCGGCTCGGATCTCCTCCTGCGAGTCTGTAAAGAGGACCTCTCCCTGTCGGTCGGTCAACTCTAGTCTCGTAGTCAAACAAAGTGTCTCCCGTCACATCGAAGGCTCGAGACCGGAGCTTCGGAACTCCTAAGGCAATAGGCCCTTTCTGACAGCGGGTCCCGAGAATCGCTACACGCACTGCTCTCCCAGAGACCACTTGGGACCCTTGACATGTTGCTCATGCACCGGGCCGGATGCTTGAGTCGTCAATACACGCTCCCCGACGTCTAAGGAGTACCACGGGAGGGAAAGCGGAATACTTCCATACCCTCGAGAAAATACAAGAAGGCACACAGGCGCCATACAAAGAGGAACTACCTCCGCGGTAGCAAGGTCATCCCTGGCCCAACAAAGGCTCTGCTTCATCCCAAAGCTGCCGGGAAACAAGCGACGGAATATAGAAGGAGGACCAAGACAAACCTGGAACTCGACAACGTAGGACCCTTCTGCAAGACCCTCCTGGTCTCGATCCTCCGGTCACGGGAACCCACCGGCGGATCGATGCGTACCAAGGCTGTGCCATCCATCTCTCCCGGGCGGGTGATCCATATCCAACGCAAGAGGTCGGCGAGCAAATGACCACGGGCTAAACGACGTCGGAGCCTCGGACATGGCACGAAGTCTCTCTCGCGGCCACAAGGTGAGCAAAGCGGGGCTTCCCCCTCTCATAAAACGATCCCCGGTCGCCGGACGGTCGATACCATGAAGAGTCTCCCCCGAGCCACCAACGGGACAATATCCTCTCCCGGCTCTGCGGTGCCCTACCACATCTAGCAAGCGCCATCACAAATGCCAAGGGCGACCGGAAAAGCGTCGCTATCACGCACAAGGCAAATACATCCCAAGAGACGTCACTCTCATCATCAACCATGAACCGCTCCGGCACTCGGAAATGTCGATATGACCCGAATCAAGGATCATGCCACTGCACTTCTTCCAACGAAGTACGAAGAAAGTCTGCAAGCTTCACGCTCGCGCGGCACCACCAATCAAAGGAAGCGAGATGGCCTCCACCTCCAGGTCCTCCAATCAAAGCCAGAAAATCCTCAAAAGTGGGCACCATTTCATTATAGGAGAAACGATACACATGCCTCCTAACATCCCGAACTTCGCGGCGGCCCGCAACAAATCCCGATCGGGAACCCGACTCCTTAAAAGACCAAATCGAGCAAAGACGAAACCTTACCTCGAGCCCGTCTACGATGCCTCATACGAGGCGCCGCATCCACGTTTTCAACTGCTCAAGGAAGTGTGCTTGCTTCTCTGCGAAAGCCTCGGCAAAATTCTAGGGACGTACGAAGAATCCATGGCAAAAATGGAGGTTCCTAGAGAAAATGGGGAAGAAAGCTCGAAAATGGGCTACCGAAATGGGGAAATGAGGAGGAACCGAGACACTTTGGAAAGCATTTATGTCCTTCCCAAAAGCAAGGTTGATCCCGTACGGACCTCTTTGCATGCTAAGTATGTCGTACGGACCTCCTTGCAAAACAGAACCCATTTCCCCGGAAAGCGGTACAAAAACAGCTTTGTCCTCGGCAAAACCTTGCTCCAAACGGCCCAAACTTGGCCAAAGCCATTCCGGCAAACAAACACTACCCACAAATGCACTCTCGGCTCACGTGGCATGTACCAAAAATAAAAAATAATAATAGCAACAATTTCTAGGACAAATCCCGGGAATCACAAAAATGACATTACATCTTAAAATAAAATACTTGTTTGCCATACGCAAATACATGTGTTTTATTACATTACCAAAAATGTACATTGCTAAACAAAAAAAAAAAAAAAAAAGGAGGGATATGAAAGAGAGGAAAGCAAATGAATACTAATCGAGAATCCTCGGCATCATCATCCTCGCTGAGGTCCTCCAAAGAAAAGTCGGGCATCCGGCGAACTCGCCCGTCACATCCTCGTCGTCGGAATACCGAGCACCCGGAGGCTCCCACGAAAAGTACTCGGAAGGATCAAATCCGGCGAAAGGATCAAAGAAAGAAGGCTACGAGGAACCCTCGCACACGTGCGCCGTCTGCGGAGAGGCATGGAAGCCCGATAAAGAGGCTGCTCCTCGAAGGCCTGCGGCTCCGAAGACGTCCGGCATCCATGCTATGCCGCCCCCTCAAAGGCCCCTCTGCTGCGGCTCAGGCTCGGCTCTAGGCGGAGGAACGTCCAGAGAATGCCTCGAAGAAGCGCATAGGCTCGTCTGCCGGCACACGGCCGCGAGACCCGGCGGGACACCTTCGCGCGCCATCTTCTTAGCGAAGAGACGCATCGCCACGTAGCGGCGAAGTCGGCATATCGTAGGCTCTCCCAGGGACTGCACCAACAAGAAGCCAAGGAAACGCTCATCAAATGCGGTTATACTCGACAACAAAAAGAGAAAAATGCGAGAAAAGATGCCAAGATGGAAAGAGTTAGCACACTCCTTGATCTGTCGGGAGTCCGCTCGGTATGCGGCGGAGCCTGCTCAGGAGCAGAGTCTGACACCCTCCTCCTCGTCCGTCCCCGCGGACGTACGTGAAATCCGGTCCGGCATCGGAACCTGCAGGGGAGCTGCGGGCCGGCCTCTCTCTCCGCGCCGGTACTGCGGCGTCCTCGGCTTCCTCCTCACGAAGGCCCCGTACTCCTCTCCATATAAAATGAACTCCTCGGCGCCAGCACCGCCCAAGGTACCTCTCGAAATCAAGCACATCCATGTCCGGAATCAAGCATCCCAAAGGGAGGGTCCCTCGGAGCCACGGGAAGCACACCGGGGCCATCTTTGCCCGAGAAGACCCGCTCTCCCGGATACATGACATCACAAGTCGAGCCCACGCGGCCATCTTCCGCCGCGCTGTCACCTCGGGAGCCCCCTCGAGACTCATCCCCCTCATCACAGGAGCCCACGGGAACAAGACGAACCCCTCCAGGGCTACCCCTCTCCAGGACAGCTCCTGCACATCCCGTAGGCGATGGTGAGCTTCCCAGTGGTCCTCCTCTTCCCTCGCCGTACGAGCCCGGCCCGGCATAGCGGGATGCGCGGCAACGGCCCGGATCTCTATCCCACGGGAAGCAGCTGGAAAACCTCATAAAACCACACTGTGACAAAAACGAGAGAAGGCTCGGTGCAAAAGAAAACGGAGAAAAGACAAGTTGCTAAATCAAAAAAACGACAATAAGCTCATACCTCCAAAGCAAAGTCAAAGCAGGCCGACGGGCGCCACGCCCGGCTAAACCGGTCCAAGGAGAAGTAGAGCTCGGCCAAGCACCGCCTCGCCCCAAGCAATATCGCGGACCCTATCCAGGTCGATCAAGCTCTCCAGCAGAGCAAAGGGAGGCCGCGGTCGCGTGGTTCGAGAACAAAGTCTCGGACAGTGCATACCACAAAAGGAGCGCGCCAACTGCTCCAGCTGTCACTGGCTTGGTACACCCGGATGTAGGCCCCAATGCTTGCGCGTGATCCTCGGCTCACGTCGCTATACTGACATCCCCAGGGCCCTGCGAGGACGAGGCTCGAAGCCCGGCGGCTCGGTCGACACATCATCGGCTATCATGTCTCTCCACCGTACCGGCTCTCCTTTGAAGGAAAGCCGGTGATCGCGGCAAAGTCGGTGGGCGTCACTGTCACCTCGCCCCGGCTCGAGGTGGAAGGTGTGGGTGGTATCCGCGATACTCGAGATAAACCCGAGGAAGACACTCTTGTTCTTCCTCGTGTCGAAACTCCGGCCCGGGTTCTCAGCGAACACACTGGGCCGAGCATAAACCGGCCTCAGGGGACTCGGCCTACCGTCCACGGAAATATCGGGCATCCGGCATTGCCGTAGCTCCTCAACGGCCTCGAGCGATCCCGAGTCTTCATCCTCTTGGCCTTCCCGGCCATAAGCCCCGCATCCTGCAGGTAAACACAGCAAAGGTACGTCAATCACAGTACTTAATATAAAGGCACATATAATCCGTCACAAAACACGGCACATATTGCACATAATTTTCACATACATATAATTTTTCCATGTAACCCGTCACAAAACACGGCACACAATTTTTACATATATCATGCATATAATTTTTCCCATGCAGTCCGTCACAAAAACACGGCACACACTGTACACATTTTCTCAAAAGAAAAAAAAGGGGGGGGGGATTAAACCCTACACGACACATTTTTAAAAGAAAATCCGTCCCAACACAACACATATTGCACATATTTCCCCCACAGAGTCCGTCACCCAAAAACACGGCACGACACATATGCATAAAAAAAAAAAAAAAATCCGTCCCTACACGGCACACACTTTCACATATAACCCGTCACAAAACACGGCACATGTCACATTTTTTCACAAAAATTATCACTACACGATAATTTTTCTCACAATGTACATACATAAATAGCATTAGGTACAAAACACCAAAGCATGCAATTCACTAGATAGGCACTTTATTTTCACAAATAAGAGCTAATCTACACATTCTACGCACAAAATACACATACCCACAATTTTTACATGTCCATTTTCAACAATTCATCAAGAATTTCACAAAAAGGCATAAAATAATAAAAAAAAAAAATTTCAAAAATGCGAAAAACTAAAACCTAGTTCTAGCATTCAAAAAAATTCGACAGAATCAAAAGCGGAGCAGGGCAGTTTCTTACCTCCCACAGACGTTAGTAGAGCGACGATTGTGCACCTCCCGGATTCGGATACAAAGACATCCAAGGGTTCTTCGAAGATGGAACGAACGAAATCCAATTCCTTTGAAGCTCCATCCGTTGCTCGACCACCTCTTGACTGCGTTGACGGCGACGACTCCTTCGAGATCCTTCGGCCATGGCAAACAATTCAAAGCGAAAAATCTTTGATTTTGGTTAACAATGGAGATTTTTTCTCTCTCTCTCTCGCTGGTTTCACAGTTTACGCTTTGGAAGAAGAAGGAATGGGGAGCCTCGGTCATTTAAAGCACAGTCAAACACAGAGTGCCTTAAAAAACCAAAGTGGTCCGTACGGACCTCTTTGCAACCGAGGGTTGATCCGTACGGACCTCTTTGCGAGGGTGGCCAAATTACTTTCACATGCCCTTATAATCTTTGCCCTGGGCACGTCACAAGGCCTTTTCCGGCCAAATCCCAGTGCGGAATGGAATCCACTAACCCACTTCAATTGACCACCGAGCCGTCGGCGTAAGACCGGTCCTCGCTGACTTCAACGGCAAACTCGATCCGGCCGTGGCGTAAAGGACCAGGTCCTCGCCAGCTTCCAACGGCAACTCGATCCCCTAGTGAGTCAGCGTAAGAGCCCGGTCCTCGCCCAGCTTCAAGCGGCAATTCAACCACCGGCGCGTCAAAGGCGTAAGACCCGGTCCTCGCCAGCACTTCAAAAAACGCGGCGATTCAACCACAGGTAGTCAAGGCGTAAGAGCCAGGACCTCGCCCACTTCAACGCAGCGAATTCAACCGCCAGGCCGTCAAAGCGCGTAAGGAGCCCGGACCTCGCCCAGCTTCCAAGCGGCAATTCAACCACCGGCATTAGGCGTAAGACCCGGTCCTCGCCCAGCAATGACAATTCAATCCGACCGGCCATCAGCGTAGGCCAGGGTCCTCTCGCCCACTTCAACGGCAATTGACCGTAGTCAGCGCTAAAGCGGCGAATTGGGACTGCCTTCACTTCACGGCAATTCAACCAGAAGCCGTGGCGTAAGACCCGGCATGCCTCGCCCAAACTTCAGACGGCAATTCAACCACCGGCCGTCGAGCGTAAGACCGGACCTCGCCCAGCTTCAGCGGCAATATCAAGGCTCACCGGCCATCAACGGCTAAGCAGCCGGACCTCCAGCCCTTTGGAGGTCCGGAACGCGATTCAACCACGAAGCGTAAGCGTAAGGCCGGACCTTACGCCCGGTCACGCGGCAGCTGATTGACCCCCGGCCGTCAAGCGTAAGAACCGGTCCTCGCCCAGCCGGCAAGCGGCAATTCAATCCCCGGCCATCAACGTAAGAACCCGAGCACCTCCCGAGTACGAGTCTCGAGGCCACCGGCCGTCGAGCGTACAGACCGGACCTCGCCAGCCTAGCGGCCAATTCCAACCTGGCGTCAGCGTAGGGCCCTGAAGAACCTCGCCCGCCAGCGGCAATTCCAGCCGGCCAGTAGCGTGGGCAGGACCTCGCCACCATTCAGCGGCAATTCAACCACCGGCGTCAAGCGTAAGACCCGGACCTCGCCCGCCCGGCGGCAACATCAACCACCGAGGCGGGTCATCGTAAGACCGGTCCTCGCCTTTCAATCGCGACGGCAATTGAGCTGCGCGCCGTCAACGTAAGACCCGGTCCACGAATGCTCAGATGCAGACGCCAATCAAACGCCCTGAAAGGCAGCTAGATTCGAAGACACTGTGATTTACAGTCCTCCCGGCCACCTCCATCTGGAATGAATCCCAGAGGCCTACAAGACGCCTCAACAGATCTCAGCGATGACTCGGCCATGCGGCCTCGAAGGGCAAAGTCATCTTCCCGACGAAGGGCCCTACGAGTCACGCAATCCCCAGGCAATTGGCTTCGGCCACGGCGGTCAGGATGTAAGACGATTCCGAACCCTCGCCCACTTGAGCGGCGGGCGCACAGCACCTGACCATCAAAGTAAGCTAGGAGCAGCTCCTCAACCGCAACAAGTCAAAGGAATTAGGGTCATCTGAGGCGTGCGTATCCAGGCAAGCCACCGACCGATTCAAGTCCTCTAGCCCGGCTCCAAGCTAGGCTAGAAAACAAGCCTGCTTGAAGGCAGTCCTCGACACCTCACGAGTCCTAGTCCCAGGCACGAAGCGCCTCCCAAATGCGTAAATGGATCAAGCAATCATCGGCCATCATCCTTGCCCAGTCCTTCAACGGCGTGGCATAGAAGCTACCGGCACAGTCATCGATTCAAAGTCTCCGCGTGGCACGGCCATTCTCGTCCAACGATTGCAAAAATCTGAGGCATCTACGCACTCTCGAAGCCTGGCTGACCATTGAAAGTCCGCGCCTCCACCATGTTTCTTGGCTAGAAGACGATTCGAAAGTCCTCGCGCGTTACATCAAGCTACGGCTAGAGACGATTCAAAGTCCTCGCGCATTACATCGGCCAGCCGCGAGGCGATTGGGTCCTCGGCGTAGAAGACGATTCAAAGTCCTCGCGCATTACATCAAGCTGCGGCTAGAAGACGATTGAGATCCCTCGCGGCGCATAACACTCCAGCACGGCCGCCGGAAGACGATTGAAGTCCTCAGGCGTGGCACCAACCGCCGCCAGCGCGGATAGACGATTCCAAAAGTCCTCTCCGAGGCGTGGCACCTCTGCGGCCCTGAAGACGATTCAAAGTCCTCGCGAGGCATAACACCAGCAGCCTTGCAGGAGAAGACGATTCCAAAGTCCTCCCGAGGCGTGGCACCAGCCGCCGCCGGGCTTGACAATTCAAAGTCCTCGAGCGTGGCACCAGCCACTGTATTGCCCGGATAGCCCATGGTCCAGTCTCGGCGTTCGGCACCAAGCCGCCGCGAGATGACGATTCAAAGTCCTCCCGGCCCAGTGGCACCAAACCACGCAATCGGAGAAGACGATTCGAGTCCTGCAAATGACTATCTCCCAGGCCAGGAAGGCCTTAAACCCGCCGATTAGGAAAATCGTAAAATTTCCATCCCGGGGACCCCACCGCACGTCCTCGCGATTGACCTCGGCGGTCACCACATCTTAGGACACCACTGCGTCGCTCACCGAGCGGCCTCGGCGGTCACCCAGCGACACTTGGCAGGGCACCACCACGCCCGCACTCCACAAATTCACGACCTACGAACTACGACCCGGGCTTGATTCACTTCGGGGATGCGTAGGAGAATCTATCGCCGGGGGTCCGGCCCGTCGACCTATGCGGTCACCCTAGGACACCACCACGTCCTTCCACGTCGACTATCTGATCGCGGTCACCCGGAGACACGCCCACGTCACACCTTTGACCTCGGCGGTCACACGGCACTTCGAGGGCACCTTTAACGCAGCATTCACAAAACACTTCGCGCGCCGAACTACGTGACCGAGGCTTGATTCCCGCCCGAGGGAATACGTAGGGAGAATCCTATCACTTTGAGGTCCGGCCCTATTGACCTAAACGGTCGCACTGAAAGGACTACCGCCCACGTCCTGCGTGACCCTCACGGTCACTTCCTCTCCCCGGACACGCGATCCAGTTAGGACCGCTTATCTTATCGGCGACCCCAGCTTCTTTCATAAGTGGACGTCGTCGAGGAGAAGCACGTAAGTACCCCAGTCTGGATCACTTTACTTTCAAACACCACAGGAAACACCATGAGACTGCATCCCATGGTCAGGGCCTCTCTCCTCAAACCCTCACCAAACCTCTTCTCAGGCTTCGAGCTGGCAAACTGAGAGGAGCGCTTCGGCAGGATAAAGGGACAAAAGGACCTTTTAGATTTCCAATCGAGAAAAGCAATTAAGGCACTCGTACGGACCTCTTTGTTTTCAATGATTACTAAATCCTTAAAGTCCACAATATTCCTCAAATCCCGGGAAAATGATTGCTTCCCTTGAGAGTGCTGGTCCGTACGGACCTCTTTTGCATGCAAGATGGTCGATACGGACCTTATTGCTGCCAAGGAACACCATCATTCAGAGATATTCTCCATCATTGCGGATTCCTCAAATCGAGGAAATCCAAAATTACGGATAACGAGAAGGTCGATGCGGACCTCTTTCTTTCACTCCCAGAAAATTTTTACTATAAATAGAGGCTCCCCCTCCTCATTTGACACACCTCCCTCTTCCTCTCTTCCTCCCTTAGCCTTACGGCTCCCCTGCTAAGATCCCTCTTGGCTGACTCTCGGCCTACCGACCACACCCGGATCCTTGAGGCCTTGGAAAGCCTCAGCTTGTGGTGCTCCCGAAGCCTCCGGCGAAGCTCACGAGGCGCTCCGCTGCCCGAGGGCACTCTCGAGGTACTCTACGAGCCCCTCGTGGTACTTTCCAGAGGCCTTGCACAGTCTTTGCAGTGTCTAGGCTGCTCGAGTCAGGAGCGATCACGCCAGACGATCCCAGGCTCCACTGCAGCTACGAGGCGGCTCACGCCACCCTGTATCTTACAACGGCATGCCGGCCTGCGCGAGTGATCCCAGAGCGATCCCCACGCACGCCGAACCTGCGCGCCCGAGCGCGGCCTGTAACCTCAACTCACGCCGAAACTGCGTAGCGGACAGCGGCATCTCCGAAAGCAATCCGATCCATGCAGGAACGCTACTCAAACCTCAAACACTATTCCCCGGCGGAAGACGAGACACCTGAACCAACATTGGTAAGGCTTCCTTCCTATAATATTTCAATACATTTCCATACATGCATACTGATATGTAGACATCCGATCTGACATGCATTTTTAAAAGCACACACACACACACATAACATTTAAAGGATATTAGGGGTATCCGAAAGACTCGTTTTACGAGGCTACTCGGGTGAGCTCTAATATTCTAATATTCTCTTCCCGGGGAGTCATCTGACCTCCGAACTCAAAATCTCATCACACAAAAACAGTTTAAAATTATCTTTAAACTGATGCCCTTTTTCAATGTTTTGGGCTTAATAAAAACGGCGTGGCGACTCTATAAAAACAAAAACGGCGAGACAACCGCTCCAACGCGAAAGATGCCAGATGTCGGGGCCGCGAGGCCTTGCACGGATCCGGGTAATTTCAGCCGTTGCCGGGGATTTGTTGTGATTTTTAACAAGTTAATTTAATCGGTGCATGTTTGGTCGCCGGTCATTGGATCCTAATTTGGTTCCTTTGAACGACGATATAGACGAGAGGGTGAGAGAGGCATTCCTACTGCTCAAGTGAGTGAAAGCCAGAATCGACACTTACGTCACCGGGACAGAAGAAGAATTAAGTGAGTTGGAAACTTCTTCCACCGAGGAAGAAGAAGAATTTAATTTTGTAATGGCGGACCAAGTCATGAATGCATTTGCTAGGCCAAGAGTCGACACATCGGTGTCGTGCATAGTGTTGCCCGATGCAGCACTAGCTTATGAAATAAAAGGCCAATACTTTAATATGCTTCCAAACTTTCATGGTTTAGCTGGTGAGGATACTTTGGCATTTTTGAGAGAATTCATGTCTACTGTGAGTGGGTTCCCTATAAAGAGGGTGTTACGGCGAGCACTTGAGGGCCCGAAGTGTTTCCCATATGCATTGAAAGACAAAGCCAAAACTTGGCTATTGCTACTTCCTCCCCGTAGTATCAATACTTGGGATGCTTTACATGATGCGTTTCTTATTAAGTTCTACCCTTATAATGCATTGACAGATTTTAGGGTGAAAATTATGGGATTTGCACAGGAACCGGGGGAAGCCTTCCATGAGGCATGGGATAGATTTAGGATGTTGCAAATTCAATGCCCTCATCATAATTTTCCTGCTTCTATGTTGCATCAAACATTTTATGGGGCTTTATCCCCTGAATACCAATCCATGGTTGATAATGCAGCAGGAGGTAGTTTGGGTACCAAGACTGTACAACAATGCCAGGAATTATTTGAGATGTTGAGTGCTAATTCTCAACAAAAAAGGGGGGTAAATGAGGTCGGATTGAATAATGAGATTGCTAAGCACTTTGCATTGCTCAACCAAAGATTTGATAAATTAGCTTTGCAAAATGCTTCTTCTTCTTCTATGCCTTCCTTGCTCATCTTGTGTATGATAGTTGTATTACATGCGGCTCTAAATCTCATGATTATAACTCATGTCCCTCTACTAGTTCCTTTAGCTATGAAGCGAGCGGTACGGGCGATGCAAGGATTTGGTCAACGGTTCCCACCAAATAATAATCGGTTTGGGAACAATTACAATCCCGGGATGGCAAGCGGCAGAGACATCCCAATTTGTCATGGGGTGGAAATCAACAAAATAAGACTCTTCATCCCCAACCACCTCCGCGGGGGCTTTACGAAAGGAAGAAAGAGCCTTGGGAAGAGGCAATGGAGCGAGATGAGAGCGGAGCAACTTCAAGCAAAGGCGAACGGCGGCAAGCATACAACAATCAGGCTGGCTGCAATGAAGAAGTTGGAGACCCAAATGGGTCAATTGGCGAGAGGCATTACAGGGACGACAACCGGGTACATTCCCTAGCCAAGGGGAGCAAGCCAAGGCCATCATCACCTTACGTGGTGGCAAACAGGTAGATAATCAGGTAACTTCTCCTTCCTCTCCTGCTAAACCCCCTGTCATTGATTCCCCTGTTGTGGAACCCCCGATTGTGGAAAATATTGTTGTTGAGGATGTTGTGTCTGAAGGTGAGGGTACTAATGGATTGGGACAAAAAGTGAATGTAGAAAAGTCCAATCCCAAGCCATATGTACCTCCCTTTGTTCCTTTCCTGGCGGATTCTTGAGGAATAAGCTTGATCACCAAATGAAAGAATTGATTGACATGTTTTCAAAAGTTAACATAAATTTGCCTTTGTTAAATGTGATCAAGAATGTTCTGCATATGCCAAATTCTTCAAGGAAATTAATTCCAAGAAAATTCGAGTATGGGAAAGATGAGATTATGTTTTGGATGAGAATGCAAGCGGCGTAGTCAAACATAGTCTCCCACCGAAAATGAAAGACCCCGGGAGTTTTCTAATTTCCATTACTTTGGGGGATTCTCACACGGTGAGAGCTATGCTTGATCTCGGGGCAAGCATTAATTTGTTGCCATATTACATGTACCTTGAGTTAGGTTTGCCAGAGCTAAAACCAGTATGATGGCCTACAACTGGCGATAGGTCCATTAAAAGACCAATGGGCATCGTAGAGGATGTTTTAGTTCAAGTTGGTTCATTGATCATTCAGTTGATTTTGTGGTTTTAGAGATGCCTCGCGGTGAGGGTAGTCGCCGTGATTCACCCATATTGCTTGGGGAGACCATTCATGGCAACAACCAACACCGTGATCAATGTTGGTAATGGTACTCTATCTATGGCCCGTCGCAAATGAAAAGATTGAAATAAATGTCTTTGATGTAATGAAAAATGCGGTGGGTCGGGATGAGTCTTGCATGCTTGTTGATGACTTGGATGAAGTTGATGATTGTGTGAGTGAGATTTCATGGCATGTGAGAGATTGTGAGGAGTTAGAGTCATTGATTTGATGGGCGGTGAGAAAACTAGGGATAATGCGGATGCTTTCCAGCGATGGGCGTGGATAAGGCCGGCGAGCACCATCCTAGTGATGGCCCGTTTCACCCCCTAGGCCACTTCAATGAGAAGTTGGCGCCTTCTATTGTGATTCCCCAGTCCTTGAGTTGAAAACTCTTCCTTCTAATTTAAAATATGCATTTTTGGGAGAGAGAGAAACATTGCACTGTCATAATTGCATACGATTTGTCCAAAGACCAAGAGGCCCAATTAATTCTTTGTTTTGTGTGAATATAAAGAGGCCATTGGTTGGACATTGAAGGACATAAAGGGAATTAGTCCCACAATGTGCATGCATAGAATTCATCTCTTGGATGGTGCCAAGCCGTCTAGAGAGAGACAAAGGAGATTTGAATCCTCACATGGAGGAAGCCGTGAGAAAAGAAGGTCCTAAAATTGCTAGATGCGGGTATCATTTGCAGGTGGGTGAAAGTGAGTGGGTAAGCCCGGTACAAGTTGTGCCAAAAAGATCGGGCATTACTTGTTGTCCAAAATGAGAAAGGTGAGGATGTGCCAACAAGGGAAGTGGCCCGGCCTTAGGATGTGTATTGACTTGAGAAAATTAAATCTTTGCGACCAAGAAAGATCACTTTCCCTTGCCGTTTATTGATCAAATGCTAGAGAGATTGGCCGGTCATTCTTACTATTGTTTTCTTGATGGCTTTTCGGGGTATAATCAGTTGCCATAGCCCACGAAGATCGAGTCCAAAACCACTTTCACATGTCCATTCGGCACATATGCATTTAGGAGGATGCCTTTTGGGCTTTGCAATGCACTGCGACATTTGAGTGTATGACCTCCATTTTTGGATATGATTGAGAGGTGCGTTGAGGTTTTCATGGATGATTTTTTACATTATAGGGGATAGTTTTGATGATTGTTTAAAGAATTTGGCATCTGTTTTGAAAAGGTGTTGTGAAACCAACTTGACTTTGAGTTGGGAAAAGTGTCATTTTCTTGTGAAGCATGGGATTGTTTTGGGTCATATTGTGTCAAGTAAGGGGATTGAGGTTGATAGAGCTAAAATTGATGTGATTGCAAAATTACCTCCCCGAATTCGATCGAGGTGTGCGAAGTTTCCTAGGGCATGCGGGTTTCTATAGGCGATTCATAAAAGACTTTTCAAAAGTTTGTAAGCCTTTATGCAATCTGCTTGCCAATGATACGGAGTTCATCTTTGACCAAGAGTGTGTTGATGCTTTTGATTTGCTTAAGGAAAAGTTGACATGTGCCCCCATTCTGTCTAGTCCCAATTGGTCTCACCCTTTTGAGATCATGTGTGATGCCTCAGATTTTGCTATTGGGGCTGTTTTGGGACAAAGGGTTGACAAATTGCCTTCTATTATCCATTATGCAAGTAGAACACTTAATGATGCACAACTGAATTATACCACAACTGAAAAAGAATTTCTAGCTGTTGTGTTTGCATTGGAAAAGTTTCGTTCTTACTTGCTTGGATCGAAGGTGATTATTTATTACGATCATCTTTGCCTTTGAAACATTTGTTAAATAAGAAGGATGCTAAGCCTCGTTTGTTGAGGTGGATGTTGTTGTTACAAGAGTTTGATGTAGAGATCCGGGATAAAAAGGGGACTGAAAATGTGGTGGCGGATCATTTGTCGAGACTTGAGGACTATTCGTATCTCAATGTTGAAGAAGGTTTGATTAGGTTAATGAAAATTTTCCGGATGAACAACTTCTTCTTTGTACATGTCCAAGAGCCTTGGTATGCTTGATTTCGTTAATTACTTGGTGTCTAATATGTTCCCATCACAATTCACTTATGACCCAACGTAAGTTCAAGTCGAGATGTGAAACATTACATTTGGGATGATCCTTATCTATGGAAAATTTGCCGGACAAAATTGTTAGGAGATGTGTTAGGACCATGAGCGAAGTAGTGTGTTGAGATTTTGTCATGAACTCCAATGTGGGGTCATTTTAGTGGCCAAAAGACCGCTAGGAAAGTCTTTGCAATCGGGTCTTTATTGGCTACTCTGTTTAAAGATGCTCAAGAGTTTTGCCTTAGATGTGATAGGTGTCGACGGTCAGGGAACATAGGGAAAAGAGATGAGATGCCCTTACAAAGTAATCTTATTGTTGATATATTTGATGTGTGGGGCATTGATTTTATGGGACCCTTTCCCCCGTCCACGGTTATTTGTACATACTTGTTCTTTGTTGATTATGTTTCAAAGTGGGTGGAGGCAATTGCCACCCGAACTAATGATGCTAATGTTGTTTGCAAGTTTGTGTGTGAGAATATTTTCAACGGGTATGGCATGCCACGAGCAATTATCGGTGATCGAGGACTCACTTCACCCAGCCAAAGGTTGATGCAGTTTTAAAAAAATATGGGGTGGTGCATAAGCTCGCTACAGCATATCATCCCCAAACTTCGGGACAAGTAGAGGTAAGCAATCGGCAAATAAAGGGTGTTCTTGAGAAAACAGTGCATCCCAACAGGAAAGATTGGGCATTAAAGTTGGGGGATGCATTGTGGGCATACAGAACTGCATACAAAACGCCCATTGGAATGAGTCCATACAGGATAGTGTATGGGAAAGAATGTCACCTCCCGGTGGAATTGGAACACAAGTCGTATTGGGCTGTGAGAGAATTGAACATGGACTTAAATGCTGCTGGAGAAAAGAGATTGCTTGCACTTGATGAGATTGAGGAGCTCCGGCAAGATAGTTATGAAAGCGCAAAATTGTATAAAGAGAGGACCAAACGGTACCACGACAAAAATTTGAAGCCCAAATTCATAAGACCGGGTATGAAAGTCCTCCTCTTCAACTCTCGATTGAGGCTTTTTCCGGGCAAGTTAAGTTCTAGGTGGTCGGGGCCAGGTATGATGTGGTGCATGTGTATCCGCGTGGAGCAGTTGAACTCAAAAATCCAAAGGATGGCAATGTGTTTAAAGTCAATGGACACCGTGTGAAACCATATTACGAAGGGGTGTCAATTTTGGAAGATATCAATGAGATTGACGTGATTGAGTTGGTGGACTCGGAGGAGGACACCTAGTTCCGTTGAGGCATAATGTCGAGCTTAACGGCGTAACAGCGGCGGTGGGAGGCAACCCAATGGAGGTAACATTCTTGTTTTACGTATTTTCGTTTTAAGTCTCTTCATCGTTGCATTTGGATTGTCTTGTGTCTTTCGTGGTCTATGCCATGAGGACATAGCATGATTTAAGTGTGGGGGTGGTGATCTTTATAACAAAAAAAAAAAAAAAAAAAAAAGAGTCTTCCGCTTTTATTTGTCTTTTATTTCGTAAACGTGTTGAACTACGGTGACCTGAGCCTATTCTTGTGGGTAGTCCGCCCACATTAATGGGGACGTAGGCAACGCAAGTGCGGTCAAAATGTGTGTCCAATGCGACATGCAAAGGGTCTAGCCAAAGACATTAAAAAGGGCGGCTCACCGGGAGACAACCCGGATTTATATGTATATTTGTAAATTTCTCTTTTTCATTAAACTGGTGCTGCTGAAAGGTATTTCTTTTGTTTATTGATGTGCAGGGAAACGTGCGTGGAGGAGCTAAAAAAATCCTGGGCCTAATAAAAAAAAAAAAAAAATGAAAAATTTGAAAATTGGCCCAGGCAGAGCACGACTTGTGCTCCTGAGCACGAGTGGGAGCACGAGTGGGGGTGATACCCCTTCTACTCAGAACGATTGGAGGTCTGGGGAACGACTCGTGAGCACGAGTGAAAACAAGGGGCACGACTCGTGCCAAATAGCACGACTCGTGCTAAATTACAGATTCAAAGGCATCAGTTTCCAAAATTTTTTCAGTCGTGCCCTATTCCTTTCTCCAAAACCGCCGCCCCTCTCTCTCCCTCTACCCTAATTCAAAATTTCTCTCCCTCTCTAAAAATTCCCTACCCAAAGCCCTAAAATCTCTACCCCTAACCCACTAAATCCTCTTCTCCATCACTTTTTTAACCTACCCTAAACCGAAATCTAAGCCCCAAAGCCCTCCATTGTTGTTTATTTGGTGAAGAAAAAGTGAAGCTTTGAAGGTGATGTGGGTTTGTTAATTTCTTGGAGTGAAGGGCAAATTGAAGCAAGATTCTTTCGAGGTTTGTGTGGCATTGATCGTCTCCATCTTTTCCGACCTTCTTCTCAAGTTCCGGCGAATTTTCCGGCCAAACTCCGGCCAATTTTTCCGGTGAACTCCATTGTTTAAAGGTACAATCTTTTGATCCCTCTTTCAAATTTTCAGTTGCGTTGGGTGTTGATTGGTGGTATTGGAGTAAGGATTGGATTGTGGGGAATATTATTATTGCTTGGATTATTTGTGTTGGTGATTTTCATTGAGTGATAATGGGAAGAACAAAAGACAAGGGTAAAGCCATTGAAACTCAACCTAGGAAGAAAAGAAATATTGTGATTAGAAACCACCCGCACCTTAGATGATTTCATGGGCTTAACTAAATTGACGGATGCCCAAAAGAATAAATGGAGGAATTTGGCGAATGGAAGGGTTGTCAGTGACGAGGTTCTTGTGTGAGGATACCTTAAGGAAATTGGGATTACGTGGTTTGGTGTCGGGATTATTGAACAACATTGGATTGGGAGGCTTCTTGGGCAAAGTGCGGGGTATACAAGCGAGTGACGCTTGAATTTTGGCGACTATAGAGACGCGAGGAGAATGGGATTTGGAGTGTGCGTTTTAATATTAATGATATTACGAGGGTTATGTCGTATCTTTGCGGCTCGAGAGTATTTGGGCGTGAGTGAGCCCCAGGAGAGTGGTCGAGAGAGAGATAGGACCGTCGAGACGTTCTTTTATGAGTTGACGGGGAAGTTTATGCGAAGCCTTATGTGGTCATGAAATCTCTCTCCCATCCCGCGTGGAAACTTCTTTATAGGGGTTTATCTATGACCTTCTACGCCGATGGGGAGCCGGCGCGAGATGAATGCCCTACGGTTTGCGACCATGGAATGTGCTTTACAATCTATCTTGTGATCCGGATTGGGTCGATCTGTTTTTCCGGAGGTGTGAGGCGTTGGGAGTCAACGGAAATGGGAACATCCGGTGGGTGGTATGGTGACTTTGTTAGTGGAGAACTTTGTGCGTAATCATCCTAAATCGGTAGGCAAGATGGAGGGCCTTTATTCTATGATCGGTTTTTCTTATACCGATATGACACTTTGAGCGTATCTACAGGGCGAGAATGAGGTATTGACTTTTACCTACGGTGGTGATAGGAGCTTTAGGTGTGCTCAGGGAGTGGTATTTCCTGTGGCCCATATGCTAGAGATTGGAGGATGCCATTTGTGGCCGATATGACATTGAGGACATGAGGAGAGATATGGGTGAGAGAGTGAGTGATGATGAGGAAGAGCGGCGGCAAGAGCGACGGGGATGATGATCAGCAAGGTGGTGAGGACCATCGAGATGAGAGAGCCATTTCCATCTTGGGGCTAGTGGAGGCTTTGCGGGCCGTAGGCGGGATCGATCGAGATGGGTGGAGCCTTTGATTATTGGGGTGACATGAGAGCATATCTAGATGCTCAATACGAAGAGAGGCGGAGGAGAGAGAGAGGAGATACGAGAGAGGAGTGCGAGGCTCGGGAGGCGCGAGAATCGATGTGGCGCACCGGTTTGACTATGTGGATAGACGTTGGGATGCTCGGGATGATAGGCTAGAGGCGTTGGAGGACGGAGTAGAGACCGCGCATAGAATGGTCAGCCAGCGACGGCGGCTTTGGATCTGGCGGCCTGAGCCCCGGAGCAGTTTGAGCCGATCCGGGACGAGCATTTTCGGGAGATGATACGGAGGCGAGAGGAGGACGGCGGCGGGCGGCCGGGAGGCCCGGTTTCCGGATGGGGGCTTCGGCCGCGATATTGATAGTCTTGTTTCTTATACTCTTCCTTTTCACATTTAAAGCGTCCTAATTTTATTTTTGTGCACACATTGAGGAAGCTGTGGAGTTTAAGTGTGGGGGAAGAGCGGTGCCTTTATGCTTGTATGTATATAGTTTCGTCTAAAAAAAAAAAAAAAAAAAAAATAGAGTGGCTAAGTGAAAACCCCAAGGGCACTTAGGCAAAAGGTGAAATTTGAGCGAAAACATCCTTATTCATTCGCGGCGTGGAGACATAAGGGGGAGCTAGGAGTTCGGGTAGGAAAATTTTTGAAGATGGAGGTTCGGGAATAGAGGTGTTAGGATAGAAATCCTCGTGCATCTTGGAGTAATAAGGGGGGTTGGAGAAAAGCATGAGGTAAGTTTTTGTTGAGCATTCTTTTTTTTTCTTAACATTAACTTTTTATCGAGGGAGTATGTCATGTAGTGTGAGCAAGTGTGGGGGAAAATTTAGGACATTTTAGTTTCCCCCCACTAACATTGTGAGGGCCCTAGTTTGGACGATCATTTTTATCATGGAGTTTGATGTCAAGCTAAGGCCATTATTTTCTTTTGAGGAGTGTTATGGAGACGGAGTTTTGTACACTCCGGTATCATTGTATTTGATTAGTATTGGTGGTTAGAGGAGGCTAGGTATCATTTTCTCCCGCACATCTGTTTTAGACCAATTTTAGATTGGAGTTAGGATATTACTCAGGGACGAGTAATGGTCTAAGTGTGGGGGAATTTGATGTGTGGATTTTATACATATTATTTTACCTATGTTTCCGGATTATTTACAATGAGTTTTGATGTATTTAGTTTAGTTTTGATGTATTTGAATGACATTTTGTTATGTGAGGGTGAGTGAGAAAATTATGTACTTTGGGGTTATTTTTGGCTTTTTATTTGTATTTGGTTGTAAAACTTCATGGAGCGTGCAAGTCCATTGTCAGTAGAAAAAGAGGCGATAAGTTGGTCAAAGTTCGAGCTCGGGGTCAAACATGGTCAAGGGACGAGGGCCGAGGTCAGGCGAGTCAAAATGGGGCAATTACGCATTTGGCACGAGTGGGGAACGGCGAAGAAGAGTGGAGCACGACTTGGGAGCGAATGGAGTCGAAGCCAATTTCAACCGGCCACTCGGCACGAATGGGGACCTTTGGCACGACTCGTTCTCACGAGTGGAGGCCATGGCTATTTCGATGCAGTTTGTTCGGAAACGCAGTGGAGGGGCACGGCACGAGTCATTCTCACGGCCCAGGGCCCGAAGGGCACGACTCGTGCTAAATAGCACGACTCGTGCCAGGACGCGTTTTGTGATGTCAGCAAGGATTTTGAAGCAGATTTGGAGAGATTTGTTTACGTTATTTTCCTAATTAGCCTAGGACTGCATGGAGGAGTATATATACTCCCTTTATTATTTTTATTAGACATCTTTGTTCTTACTTTTCTTGCCTAGGTTTTCAAGGATTCAAGATTTTATTTTCAAGGTTTTTGCAAGGATTTCAGGTTTGATGTTTTGTTGCTATTCATGTTTTGTGATGTTTATCCGGAACATGAGTAGCTAATTTCTTAGTAGTTCACGGATTGGTGTAGCCCGTATTTGAACTTTATGCTATATATTTAAATTTCATTTAATTGTGGAGTTAGTTCATTCTAATATTCTTAATTTTTATTTGGTACAAGTCCTGCACTTGCGTGGGGAATTGTGCATGAACACTATTAGGAGGATTAGACTCAATTGATGATCTTGCGTGAATTAATTGAGTCTAGGCTTCATTAATTCTTTGATGCTTAATGAATTGAGTCGTTATCAATTTGATCTTGCGTGACAATTGATAATTACTCAATAGAAGAATTGCAATCCGGCAATCGAACCGTCCCAATTTTTACAAAAGTGAAGAAGCCCTAAACCCAATTAATATTTTATCATTCAAAAGGCATAAAGGGAGAATATGTGGTGAACCTAATCCGTGAGCTAGTTGTTAAATCCTTGAATTTTCGTTTGCTAGCTTGCTTAATTGTTACTTTAGTTGCTTAATTGTTTTAATTTTATTTCGTTATTTAATTTTAATAAACCAAATCAAAACCCATTTTGTTACTGTAAGCATTAATTAAATTTACTTGTTAAAACCAACGAGTCTCTGTGGTTCGACCCCTGCTTGTGCATATTACTACACCGGTAGTGAGTACACTTGCTCGGATTTTATTACTAGAGGAATTTTTCTCCATCACTTATCCCGTGCATAATCTCCCTACACCACTCCTTGAACTTTTCAAAGAACAAAACTTGCCTTTCTTTGGACAATTTTGGAGAATTTTTGGCCATTTCCATGTTTTTTCTCTTCTCTCCCGAAATTCCAGTGAGTTTGAACTGCAGAAGATGAAGTTTCAATGACATTTATGGTCCAAACCATATCCAACCACCGAAATAAATGAAAACGCATCGAGATCTTGACCTATCCGCGCGGATACAAGTGTAAATCACCAAAAAATCTGCACTTGATCAGTACTACACCAAAAGAGGAATATTCCGTCCCGGTTGCTCGAAACTTGTGCAAAAACCTCCCAAAACCGAGTCCATATACCAAACACCCTTGCAAAAAAAAAACCAAGGCTCATGCAACACTTTGCATTCATATTGCATTGCATTCATAAAATAAAATCCTAAATTATTACATTCCAAAAAAAAAAAAAAAAGAGTGTGCATAAAAAAAAAAAAACACAAACAAACATAAATAAAACCCTAAATTATTACATTCCAAAAAAAAAAAAAAAGAGTGTGCATAAAAAAAAAAAAACAAACAAACATAAATAAAATCCTAAATTATTACATTAAAAAAAAAAGAGAAAAAAAATGTGCATAATTTGTACAAATCTAAATCTCAATCTCAAATCTCAAAAAAAAAATCAATCGAGTCTCCAGGCGCCGATGTCTCCCAGGCCCCTCTTGCGACTCGGGCCCGCCTCCTCGGGAGCCACGAAAATCTCGGGCTCGAGAATCGTCCTCGTCTCCGAAAGAGGCTCATCGGGACCAGCCAGGCACGCTCGATAGGGCAAGCGAGATCTGCGAAAAAATCGTATCCGAAGGTGAAGGCGTCGGACTCACTGGACGTACGAAGACGACCCGCCATGTTGCCAAACGTGTCCACTGCCGTGTGGATCCCAAGAATGACGTGATCCGAAGCGGTACCGCGCGGGGATCAAGGAGAGGAGACAGAGGAGTCTCTGAAGAAGTCTACGGCGAATAGGGAAGCCTCCCGTCGACGGGCGCCGGCCGTGGTCGCCTCGCTCTAGCTGAGGAGCCCCGCAAGCGACCATCCTCTGATGAATCTCTTGGCCGATCACTTGCCGTCGGCTTCTCGACGACCGCCTCAGCTGCACAAAAGCAAAAGCGTCAAAAAAAAAAGAGGTGATGCTAAAGATGATGAAACAAAAGAAAGAAAAGAAGGGGAAAAGGTGAAGCCATACCTTCATACCGGACGAGGCGGAAAGCTCGTGGAAGTCGCTCGGGCGAGGGATCTGCACCCTCAATCGGACCCCATCCTGGATATAGGAAAAATCCGTCCGAGGGTACCGCGGGATCTCAAGCCCCTCCCTATCCAGGAACTGAGGCATCCTCGGCCTCCTCAAGACGAATGTCGCATATGGCTCAATCGCCACGAAATCCGCAGAAGTTACGGCGGCTCGGTAATCATCCCAGTCACGGACCGATCGCTCGGAGTGCATCATATCGGCGGGAGGCTCCACCGGTGTCCTCAAGGCGAATTCACGCCATGCTGACGCGTCGCCCTCTCTCCCGAGATAATATGCATCGCGAGTCGGACCCCTCAAAATCCTCCATTGCACATTCCAGATCTCGGCGCCCTTGGTGTGCCACCTCAAAGCGATCCCGGGGAAGAATATCATCCCCTCATCTGTCTCGGCCTCCCGTCAAAGGAAGGCAATCCGCGTACTGAGAGTCGTACGCCCCACAGAGCTTATCTTCTCCCGAGCATGCTTGGACCAAGGCTGCATGGCCGGATACGCCCGACGTACTCCGCCGGCTGCCGCCACATCGTGACGATGGAAAAACTCCAACGCCCATACATGCGAAAGGTAAAAATCCAATCAATTCGGTCTGCAAAAGAAAAGTGCGTGCTCAAAAAAAAAAAAAAAGGAGGGAAAGCAAAAGAGAGCTTATACCTCCAGGGGCAAACTCAAGCAGTACAAAGAGCTCACAGCCTTCCAGGATGTACCTATCAAGAGCAAAATAAAGCTCTGCCGGCCCGGCCTCTCCCCACGAGACATCTCCGGCCGTCTCCATGTCCTCCAAGGACCTCAACAAGGCAAAGACTGCCGTCCTCACATGTCCAAAGAGCGTGCTCGAAAAAGCAAACCACAAGAAGGCCACAGCAATCGATCGGCGCCTATCCTCTCCTCCCCAGCCTCATAAATCGCTATGGTCTCCACAATCTTGCCGTAGACCACGGTATACTCCATCCCCATCCCCTTTTGGGAATAGGGAAAATCCCGTAAGAGCCTGCAGATCGGCATCGCTGTAGCCATCCCGCCACTCAATCTGCGTCCATTAAAGGACAAACCCGTGATCGCGGCATAGTCGGAGGGCGTAACCGTAGCCTCGCCCCGAGAAGAAGTGGAAGGTGTGGGTCGCGTCCCCACCAATGCCTGCGCTGCGGAAAGCAAACATCAAGCCCTTGCTTTCTTGGGAACTTGACCCCGGTCCCCTCAAGCACTCGACAAACTCCCAAAGCCCCGTCTCGACAACGATCTGTCTCGGACTCGGCAAAGCTCCTCGGCCCGCATTCGGAAGCCGGTCCCACAAGTCAATCACGGACTCCACCGATCCTCGAGTCTTCATTTTGTTCAGCTGCTCCGTCACAAAACGGTTTCCGCCCTGCAAAAAAAAAAAGAGAGAGAAAATGTCAAAAAAAAAAAAAGTGCATTTGCATTTACACAAAAAAAAAAAGGGCATACACATGCATTAAAAAAAAAAAATTCGACAGCATAACAGCATACAATGAGCATGGCCCCATTTTTCTCGTATAAAAGAAAACAGTTTTCAGCAAGTCCCAATGCATTCATCAAAAAAAAAAGATGCATTCCTACGGAAGTAAAAACTCCGTCCCATTTTCATAAAATAACATGCATACCATCCATCATCTCAAAAAAAAAAATTGCATACATGCATATCATCCATCTTACATGCAACGGGAGGAAAAATCCGTCCCACTTTTCAAAAATAAAAAATCCTAAACATACATACATCTCATATTGGCAAAATGCCCATTCTTTCCAAACAAAATGCATGCATTGCATCATTCATCAATATCAATATTCAATTTCAAAAAAAAAAATCATCATTCATCAATATCAATATTCAATTTCAAAAAAAAAGCATCATCATCAACATGCAATATTCAATTTCAAAAAAAAAAAAATCACAATTTTCGAATTTTCACATGCAATTTTCGAATTAAAAAAAAAATGGCGAAAATGCCAATTCTTTTTCCCAAGCAAAATGCACATTTTGGGTTACTCACATAATCATCAAGATTCAAAGACAATGAACATGCAATATTCAATTTCAAAAAAAAAAAATAAATAAATAAATAAAAAATAAAAAATTTCAAAAATCACCTAAAATTCAAATTTCAAACAAGAAATCAACAAAGGGATCAAAGGGTTTCAAAGTATACCGTTCGGAGATTCGAATCCGAAGCCCAATGTTGCCAAGCATCGGGGTAGGGCTCCTCCGCAATCGATTGCGAAAGATTGTAATGCCTCCTCATCCGGACGAGCTCCAATCGCCTCTCCGCTACCGGGCCACGTCCTTGGCCTTGAAAAGCGCCTTCCCCATGTTCCATTGCTCGAAAATCGAAGAAAATCGAAAGATTTCGAAGCTTTTTAGGTCAAAAATGACGGATTTCTCACTTTCTCTCTCTTTTCTCTCGACAAACTGTAAAACTGAATGGGGAAGAAGAAAAGGGCGTTGGCCCTAATTAATACCCCTGGTTTTCAAACCCTATCCGCGCGGATAGGATTGCAAGGGTCAAAATGACCCTTTTGCCCCTTAAAATTCCAGGACTCTGCAATTCAGTCCCCAACTTGACAGAGTTAACCAAAGTCAGCCCCTTGTCAAGAAAATCACCCCCGGCAGTCAAACGTAAGACCGAGTGCCCCGAGAAAGATAACGGATCCCGTATCTTTCATCAAAATCTTCCCCGGCAGTCAAACGTAAGACCGATCTCCTCGAGAAAGATAACGAGATCCCGTATCTTTCATCAAAATCTTCCCCGGCAGTCAAACGTAAGACCGAGTGCCCCGAGAAAGATAACGGATCCCGTATCTTTCATCAAAATCTTCCCCGGCAGTCAAACGTAAGACCGATCTCCTCGAGAAAGATAACGAGATCCCGTATCTTTCATCAAAATCTTCCCCGGCAGTCAAACGTAAGACCGAGTGCCCCGAGAAAGATAACGAGATCCCGTATCTTTCATCAAAATCATCCAACGGCAGTCAAACGTAAGACCAATTCCCCAGACGAATACGTCTGATTTTCCCAGCAAAGGCTAACGAAATCCCCAGCAAAGTTAACGGAATCCCAAAAGCCAACGGAATCTCGAGTAGTTCTCGAACTACGAAAGGGCTTGATTCCCACTAGGGATACGTAGGTAGCCTATCATTAGGTCCAGCCCCTCGACCAAAACGGTCACCCTATCCTTCGGCGGCGAGACAAAGCCCACCGAAAGGCCATTTCAAATTAAGGTCCGAGGCGCCTAAAAAGCCATCATCATCAAGGTTCGAGGCACCTAAAACGCCATCATCAAGGTCCGAGGCACCTAAAAAGCCATCTCCAAGGTTCGAGGCACCTAAAACGCCATCTCCAAGGTTTGAGGCACCTAAGACGCTATCACTAGGAAAGCGATAAATCGCAATCATCCCCAGAGACCGAAAATGGTCATCCCTATCCCCAGAGCGGATACCCATCGACCGAAAATGGTCATCTCTTATCCCCAGTGAGTTTCTCTCCAGAACCGACCGTAGAACTCGCTCATCGGGTTCGAGGCACCTAAAACGCCATCATCTCCTGAGGTCAAAGACCCGAACTACGACTGGCTTGATTCCCATTCGGGATACGTAGGTAGCCTATCGCTAGGTTCAGCCACCCGATCACTCGATCATCCTGCCAAATGTGGAGCCTTACTCTTATCGACGACCCCACTTCCTTCGAAAGCGCCGTCGCCGAGGGGCTACTGTAAGTGCTCCAATTTGAGCTTGTTAGAATTTTCGTTAGAAAATTAACGAAAGTCATAATAATTACTAACATTCCTAACAATCCTAACTTTTCTAACAAAGTGAGGGTAAAATGGGCATTGCTATTTAGAGTTAAACCTTCCAAGGAATCTCAAAAAGCAAAAGAATTAAGAAAATCCCGAAACAGCAAGTTGAAAAACATTTTCTGCTGAGATTTTTGAATTTTATTCCTTGTGTCCAAAGCTGGAGCTGCATTTAATGAACAGTGCACGCCAAGCAACCCTATCCGCGCGGACATCTTTGCATATTTCAGAGGGCTATAAATTGAGCCCTCCAGTCACAAAAATAAGAAGCCACAACACATTTTGCACCGAACCTCTGGCGAAATATAGAGAGAAAACAGTGAGAATTCACTTGAATTGTCACCATTTTCTCTCCAATCTTTCCCAACTCATACTCATCCACTCACTCTCATATTAAAGCCCTAAACACTCATACACTCAAGCCAAACACTCAAGAACACAAGGAAGATTGGTAAACCCTCCTTCTCCTAACCCTAAATCTCAACCATGCATGCATCTTCAAACTACAAAATGTAGTTCTTTCATCTTCTTGCTCTAGATCTAAGAAGATCACCATGGAAGACCATCTCCATGGATGATCTTCTACAAAGATCAAAATTATTTTCAAGTTTTCTTACTTTCTTACAAAGAAAACTCATTTTCAAAACCCTAAAAACCATTTTCAAGCATAAAATCTCATTTTCAAAGGATAAAAATCCCCTTCCCAAGCAAATGAAATGCTTAGTCCTAATGTACCCCAAGGATGGTTTGGTATAGTTGATTCACCACTAAAATGTCTAGTGATCACTAACCAAAACCTAGGGAAATGGGGACAATCATGGATGCAAAACCCCCCTTAAAATCATATTTTCTTTCTTGAGAAGTTGCTGTCCAGTAGCAATTTTCCCAGACCTCAGTCCATTGTCTTAATTCTTGGACACAGATGAACTTGGAATTTGGTGTTGACTACAAAACACTTTTTGTAACCAACATCCAGAGATTTCCAGACATATTTTTACCTTATTTTTTGGGTGAGTAAAACTCCTCTTTTCAAATTTTCTTTCAGAGGCTAGTTCATCAGCTTCTGGGAATCCAGATCTCATATCTGAGGTTTCCAGAAGGTTTTGACCCCTCAAATCTTCTCCAAAATGGAAAATTCCTTCGCACAAAACTTATTTAAGGTGTCTGGAACAACTTTCATTCTCTGAGTTTATCCAGATTATGAAGTTTTAAGACCCTTGAATCCCTTTCAAAATCAAAGGTCCACTGCCTTTTTTATTCTGGCAGAAATGGCTCTCAACTTCAAAAGGTCTTTTGAGTACCAAATCTCAATCCAAAAATCCCCCAAAAAATCATGGGATCAGTTTAAAGTCTTGAAAAGATATCCCTATTTTTACTTTTCTGAGTTTTAAAGTATTTTGGCCAAAACACACACACACACACACACACACAAATGATTTTCAGCTTGGAAGACTCGTTTTACGAGGCATTCCGGGTGCACACTAACGTCCTTCCCGGCGTGTAACATGACCTCCGAACCTAAAATCTCTGATCTCGGGTTTTTTTCAAAGTTTTGGCCCTCAAAATTAAAATGGCGTGGCGACTCCGTTTTCGTTGATTTTTTCAAACAAAAATGGGAAAATTTTCGGATACAATCACACATCATCACAAGAGGTCATGACTTTTATTCATCATTTTCTCATGATAAGTTTCTTCTTCTTCTATTGAATCATTAATCCGTTTAAATGTGTTTGCCTCATCTTTTTGTTTATACAGAAACATATTCTTAAATAAAGAAGCGATTCATGATTACATTATAGTATTATTGTATATACATTGAATCTTTGATTTATAAACAAGAATTCTATAATCACAACTATGTAAGCATACCCAACACATATGCAATCAATAGTATTGTCCACAACTACACTTAGTTGTGTTTTATCACTGCCTCTTTATTAAGTTGATTTCTAACTTTTCCTTTAAATAGATAAGATTCAACATTTTGCTTTTTATCAAGCAACGTTAAAGGTAAAAACTTATATTTTACCATCATCTATATGAATAATATTCACATCTCAAGAATCAATATGACTTAATTATAACTTCAGACACATATTTGATAAGTCTTGTTTTGTATCTATTATGACCATATAATGAGACTCAATCTCATATTGATCACTTGAACACCCTTCTGTTTCATTTATTCAAACATCATAAATAACATTGTTGATGACATCACAATTATCTCTCAAGACACAAGGTATATGTTCAACTTTTTCAAACAAGTTTGACGTTTCAAATGATTTCGATTTTTCACAAAAGTTTGACATTTCAAACAAGTTTGACAAACTTTGTATTTGTATTAAGCATTTTGGCATGCTTCATCACATTTACTTTCGCCACAAGAAATGTTAGACAACTTTTTCTCCAAAAGTTCTATTCTTTTTCGGCACAAAGACGAATAGCACACACCCCAACATTCATTTATATTCAGTTATGTTTGAGGTGATTTTAAAATATTTTCAAGTGGGAAGCAATTTTTCAATTATTGTCATCAATTGAGAATTTCACTCAACACTATCCATTCGCCATGGTTTTCATGGAATACTATTTCTACTTCTTCCATATGATTTTTTTTTTTAGATTTATGGAGTCCAGTATTTTAAAATCAAGAAAGCGGCTTACAATAATTTTCATTGCACCCGCATTCTCGATTTTATATTTACTCCCTCCGTCCCAATAAAAGCTTCACTAATTTCCTAAAATGACGTCCCATTAGAAGCTTCACCTTTCCTAAAATGGCAAAAAAACTTTACTATTTCACTCACTCATTCGCTCTCCTATTTTACTATTACACTCACAACATTTTTCAAATTTACTATTTTCTCCACTCATTCTCTCTCCTATTTTACTATTACACTAACAACATTTTCTCCACCCTTAATTTGCGTGTCAGACAAAAATGGTGAAGCAATTACCGGGACGGGGGGAGTATAGTCCAACGACTCCCACAAATCTTTTGTCATTTTCTTGGTATTATACACGTTTTATAATAAATCCGACAATTCATTAAATATATAGTTCTAATAAAGAAAATTCACATGCTTCAACCGCACTCACGTCTTGAACATCCATCACATTTTCACCCAACTTTGTAGGATCTTTCATAAGAAACCTCTTTAAGTTCAAGGTGGTCAATTAGAACATCTTTTATTGCCATCACTTAAAATTGAGGCCAACAAGATTTTCTAACTTCTCAATATATTGATCCGAATTAATTGGAACAACCACATTTCATTAGAGATTTGTCTACACACAAATCAAACATTGACTTTAATTTTCAACAATTATAATTTTGTTGTTACAAATATAACTCTCTAACTTAATTAGAGAATTACTCCTAGAATAAATTGCTAATTCAATAGGAGAATTAAAACAATTTATTTTTTATAATCACTCATATTTATAAACCTCTAAATTCATTAATGGAATTACAATTGGAGTTTAATTATTTCAAAACTTCAAATGTCTTATATTGGAGTACCTCTAAATTAGAGAAAGTCACATTCTTATTTACATAATACACAATTTCTTTTAGAAGTTCTTCTTCTAAATATTTTGTGTCATTTGTAATCATCAACTACAATAGAATTTGAAATTTTCCTTCAAGAAGTCCTATTATTTTTATCTTTATGACATTAGTCACATATTTTCTCAATAAGTTTTAACAACTTATTTCAAAAAGCCCTATAGAATTAGTTATTGTGATATTGTCAATGTTAACAACAATAGAATTTAACAACTTCTTTCAAAAAACTCTATTGATTTTATCTTTGTGACTTTTGTCGTTGTTGACAATAATAGGATTTAACAACTCCTTTCAAGAAGCCCTATCATCTTTGTCAATATATCATTGATAAAATGCAACGTTAGTATATCTTTAACGTTCATCTTATCAACTTAGTTCCAACGAACTATTCAATTTTTCTCACTATGAGTCACATGAACCATAAGAGATATATCACCCATTGTATAAACACTGTAAGTGGCGTCGCCACAACTATTTTACACAATCGTCGCAACATCCTTGATATTATTCCGTTAGTTCATTATATGTTCAATTTTTTTTTCATAAGTTGTTATGTTTCGAAATTTTTATCTATCTCCACATAAAACATTTCGATCTCCACCATCTTAAAACTTTCTCACCAAATTTGAGATTGATCCAACGGTTAACGAATCGGGAATTACAATTTTACCACAGCTGATCATTGCAAAAAACTTGCTGATATTTTCTTACATCCGTCTCTTCCATCGTATTCTATCTTTTTTTCCGTGGCCGCCGCTCCACCAGATTTCTCAAATCTGTAATAATTTCTCAAATAGGAAATTTGTCTTAATATTGTTAGACAAAATTTTACAAAAGCACAAAAGAGAAAGAATTACAATATATTTATTGATAAAATGTACAACATAAACTTAAACAAGAAGAAATAACCGTAGGTTGATCGTCTTGATGTTGCCCGACTCGTGTGTGACACACTCTCCTTAAGACAAATTCGTCCCCTCACCGAGTTGTGGTTGAGATTGTTTTGAACGTTCGTCTCCCAGGATAAAACGGACGGACCGGACTATTATTGTACACTAGAATCTCCGGCGAATTGAAACAATAATTGGACAAAATCACCATACCATTGTATACTATTCTAGGAGGCAAAGGAGAGAAGAATAACAAATTTCAAAGGGAGAGCAGGAAGATTGATGAAAAAAGTTGTTTTCTTTTGTTGTGGGTTTTCTCTAGTTATAGCTTCAACAACCATGTGATTAATTCTCAATTAATTCTTGTATTAATATGTGAGTCATTACCTTGTATTCATGGGGTTTAATTTCACACTTTGTAAAATTTTAAAATTTACACTTTTAACCCATTAACTTTTAGCTATCATATATTTCTCATCAATATCAAATTAGATATATAGATATATCATTTCAATGTTTACACGGAGTAAAATATGAACTCACAATAATTTTTGTCAAACGACAAATGATTCATGTAAGAAAAATACATAATTTCATTAACACAACATATTTTTCCCACACTAGTTTCACCCTAAAGCTCATTCTTCAAACTGATTTTGACTTGTTTTTTCTTTCTTAAGAAAGCTCTAAATTAATCGGTTGATTTAACTTCGGTTAGGGAAAAAGTCTCTGGTATGAAACATCTAACCGTCGTAAGTGATCATATTTTGGATATATTTGAGACATTTTATTTGACTCGTGTGTATCGTTCATACACGTATATTTATGTGGAAAAATTGGTCAGATTATAAGTAGATTCTAATTGAATCTTTACTGTAATTATGAACCGGAATTTTAGGGTGAATGACCAACTAATTGTACGTACTTTTTTTTTTTTATCAAATAGGGTAATGTACTAATTAGTTACTGACTTAGGTATCGTATTTTCATAATTAATTTCAAATAAGGTATTGGACCAATTTTTTAATTAACGTCGTTAAAAACCTAACGGACTTGACCAACTAATGGTACGTACTTTTCTTTTTTTTTATTATTATATTTTTTTATTATTATATTTTTTATTATTATTATTTTTATTATTTTATTATTATTATTATTATTTTATTATTATTATTATTATTATTTAATTATTATTTAATTATTATTAATATTTTATTAATATTATTAATATTATTTTATTATTTATTATTATTATTATTATTTTATTATTATTATTATTTTTTTTTTTTATTTTTTTTATTATTATTTTATTTTTATTATTAATATTTTTATTATTAATATTTTTTTATTATTATTATTTTATTATTATTATTTATTATTATTATTTTTATCATTTTTATTATTATTATTATTATTATTATTATTATTATTATTATTATTATTATTATTATTATTATTATTATTATTATTATTATTATTATTATTATTATTATTATTATTATTATTATTATTATTATTATTATCAAACAAGGTTGACAAGTCCGTTAGGTTTTTTAACGACGTTAGTTAAAAATTTGGTCCAATACCTTATTTGAAATTCATTTTGAAAGTAAGATATCTAAGTCAGTAACTAGTTAGCTCCTTGCATTTTACGAAAATGGAGGTTAAGTACGTTTCATAGATAGATTGGGAATTATTCCAATTTAAAATTTATTATTTAAGAAATACTCCAAGGATGACAAATGATAAGGAACATCAGGTGATCAATTTCCATTTATTTACGCGTCTCACTACAAACTTTTTTTTTTTTCGTAAACGTCCCATTATAAACTACATAGTTATTAAAATAGAAATATTTTATTATCTTTATATTAATAAAACCCATATATCATACTCATAACAATAATTAAATTATTATTTTCTATTCCATTTTTTCTTTACTACCTCACTTTCATTCTCTCAACATCTAATATATTTCACTTTTTTTTTCTTTACGGAGTTGTGCTCTGTTAGTCATATATGTCGATAAATTTGCAACTCGTTTCGTACAATATTGAAAAGGTTGATCGTCATCTTCTTCCACCACTCCATTTTGCAACTCGTTCGGTACAATGTGAAATTAGGGAAAGAGATAGAAAAAACGATTTAATTATAGAGAAAAGAGAGAATTTTAGATGTGCTTCAAATTCAATAAACTTGATCTCTATTTATAGAGGATAAAAAAAATAAAAATTTTGATATTTTTTATTTTTTATTTTAATAAATTTTTAATATAATTAAAAATAATTTAAGTTAAAAATAAAAAAGTATATTTTAAAAAATCCACCAACCAATGGTTGGTGGACATGTGGCAAGAATTGGATCACAATCTTGGATTGGAGAAGCAATCCGAATCACCAAAGTTGAACAATCTGCATTTCTTTTTTTTTTTTTTTTTTCAAAACCCTTGTCTTTTTCCTCCGATCTGTGCATTGGGTCACCGATAAATGAGGCCTTAGACCATTCGCAGTGGTGATCGAGTCATGATTACTCTTTCTTCTTTACATCACCTTCACGTTATCAGTCATTAATAATCATAACTTCATCTTATTTTACCAAAAATGATGACAAAAATTATACTCCCTCCGTCCCAGGAAATGGTTCATCATTTTTGGCTCGGCACGCAAATTAAGAAAATAGATGGGGAGAAAAAATATTGTGAGTGTAATTTGAAAATAGGAGAGAGAATTAGTGGAGAAAATAGTAAATTTAAAAAGTGTTGTGAGTGTAATAGAGAATTAGGAGAGAGAATGAGTGAAGAAAATAGTGAGTGGGTATAATAGAATATTAATAAAATTTTTCCATTTTAGGAAAGGTGAAGCTTCAAACGGGACGCCATTTTGGATAAAATGTGAAGCATTTTCTGGGACGGAGGGAGTACTATATTATAAATAATCTATATATTTTAATTATTAATTAAATAATTTTATTAATATTAATATTAATATTAATATATTAATATTAATAATAATATTAATATATTAATATATTAATATTAATATTAATATTAATATTAATATTAATATTAATATATTAATATAATATTAATAATTAATATTAATATATTAATATAATATTAATATTAATATTAATATTAATAATTAATATTAATATATTAATATTAATATTAATATTAAAATTAATATTAATATTAATACTAATAATTAATATTAATATATTAATATTAATATTAAAATTAATATTAATATATTAATATTAATATTAATATTAATATTTTGATGAGGAAGGACCAAATGACTTTGATGACCTTTGGTCATCTGGCAGCCCAAAATATTTCCTGGTCGTTGATGAACAGAAATTTTGTCACCATTGTGCCAGGCTAAGCTTCCACCTCAGCCCACGACCAGGCCAAATGGTCACCCCTGCAAGTGCTCTCTTACACTATGTCCGACCAATCCAACTCAACTCAACAATTAAATATTATTTCTCTCTCTTCCATTTACAAAATTTATATCTACAACCAACTTATTTTTTTTTATCATCCATCAGCAACTCAATTCAATCCAATCCAACCCAACTAACATTATCTCTTTAAGCTATCTTTTATTTAATTTATTACATATTATTAATACTTAATTTATATTATTTTTCTAATCTTATAATAAATTAATAAAAATAAATTTAACTACTAAATTTATAATAATTTCAAAAAATTAACTTAATAAAATATAAAACAAAATTAAAATTAAAACTTAATACTATAATACATGACGAAAATAAAATTACAATACATGAAATGAAATGAAATAAAAATTATCTCTAAAATTTTTGTGAAAAAAAAATCAAAATTAGTCTTTATCTATAGAGAATGAAAAATAAAAAATTTGGTGATTTAGTTTTTTATTTTAGTAAAAATAAATATATTTTTAGCTATTATAGAACTATATTTAAAAATAATAATTAAAAATTTGAACAAATCAATGAATTTGAGACATTTGGCTGAATTAGAGTGGAGAGGAGTGGAGAATAGGAAGAAGAGCAACCATGTTCCATTGGCTGAATTAGAGTGGAGAGGAGTGGAGAATAGGAAGAAGAGCAACCATGTTCGATTGATCGAACAGGTTGGCTTTGGTTGCTGACTTTTTTTTTCTTTTCATGTTTAATGTTAGTGTCTTCGTCTCAAAATAGTACATTAATTTTTAAAAAATTAATGTTTAATGTTAGTGTCTTCGTCTCAAAATAGTACATTAATTTTTTAGACGAATAAAGTAGTATTATTTTTTCAAATGTTTATTAGGACGAAAAAAGCAATGTTCATTTTTTATAATATATTACTTAAACATTAAAAACAATAATTTTTTAGGCGAATGAAGCAGTACTAATATTCATATTAGTAAAATTATTATTATTATTATTATCATTTATATTAAAAAAATATACTTCACACTTAATTACTTTTCACAAAAATGATATTGAAAAATTGAAAAGAAAAATAATGAAAGGATAATTAAAAAATTTATATTTAAAAAAGAGTTTTTTTTTTTGTCCAAATTAAATGAAATTAGTCTCTAATTAAAGAGGAAAAAAATTATGAATTTTGGTGTAAAAATTTTCAATTTTTTTTTATAAAATAATTGAGGTCGAAAAAAGGGAATGAAAAATAAAATCTGAAAATAAACCCGCCAATCAGAGTTCGCCACGTGGCTCGTTTAAAAAAAAAGGGGGTAGGAACAGGCTTAGCTTCTGCCATGTGAGACCGAAGAAAGAGATGTAACGACCCTAACCCTAGGCACTAGTTTTAGTATAATATTATATGCTTTTAATATTATTGTTAATATTATGTGTTCATTTTATATCTTTGATTTCTTATATTAGGATGAGATGATTAGGAAATAAAATAAAGTCCATGGGGAAAGTATAATAATTGACTATAAATAGATGAGTGTAGTTAGGATTTCATTGTATAGAGAAGGAAAGTAAAGGGGTTAAATTCATTTCTTGAACATTTGGGGGCTTTATTGTAGAATTGTGAAAGCCTTAAATAATTGTGGCATGGGGGGACCATACCCTCCCCTTATTTCCCTCACCCTTTTCTTTCATTTTGTCAACCCTCCCCATACTCCCTCTATCCTTAGCCATACTCCTCCCATACTCCTCCATTCTCCTCATTCTTCTTCTTCATTCTCTTCTTCCTTCTCCAAGAGAAATCATCCATGGAAGCTTCATATTGAAAGCCTTACTTCAAATTTCTACCAAGTGCAATTCTTCTCCATTTTTCAATCCAAGTGTACTTTTGAGTTTGGGACAACTAGGGGAATTTATCAAGCTAAGAAGATCTTTAGTTCATCCTAAAATTATAAGGTAAGTTATTATGACTTCTTTCTAAATATTGCTCACTTTATGTGTTTATGAATATTTTGTGTAAATAAAATGATTGTGGTGTTTTTGAATAATGTTATTTGAGTAAAATGGTTATTTAAGATTGAATTGATTTTAGTAATGAGATGGGGGTTTAAGTTGAAGGAATGAGGGTATAATGAGTGTAAGATGTTAATGACATTAATGGAGTTAGTGTATGTGATTATATACATCTTACTTTGATTTGGGAAAGATTATGAGTTATTTAATTTGGGTAGAAAGAAGTAGAAAAAGGACTTTGTATACTTTTAATGATGTGAGTTATTATGATCTTCTCTTCTATTTAATGTTCATGAACTATTTGGTGTTGTTATTGTTATTATAATGATTATTTGATACTTTGGAAACCTTCTTGGAGTTGATAAATTGGTTAATGATAAAGAATGATGTTGTTGTTAAGGAAGTTGATCAAGAATGTAAAAAAATGGGTTGAGTTAGATTAAGATGGTAAATCTTGAAAAATGATAGTAAAATGGGTGGAAAACCAAGTGATAATGATTTATGGTAGAATATGATATCTTGGGGTTAAATGGTTTAGAATAGAATTAACAAAGTTAGAAATCCTTTTTATGTTCACAAAGAAGAAGAAGCTTGGTACTAGTTTTGATTTTTGGGAGTTCTTAAGGAAAAGTGCTACCGCTACCTGTTTCTGGCCGTGGCACGAGTCGTGCCCCTAGGCACGAGTCGTGCCCATGGCCAACTCGTGGTTACGATTCGTGAAATGAGAGCCAAATCGTTCTGAGTAACTTAAGTGTAAATTGGCACGAGTCGTGCCCTCAGGCACGAGTCGTGCCATGAGGAGGTAACGAGTCGTGCTTTAGGGGACGCATGAATCTGAGAAAGGCCAAAGGGGCACGAGTCGTGCCCTGGGGCACGAGTCGTGCCCTGGCCCGGTGACATTGAACTGTTTTTGGAGCTGTTTAAACCTATGCAACCTAGATCATAATTGAACCCCTTTAACTTAGATTAAAGTAGAATGCTTGGGCTACACAATGATATCTTATTTGGTCACAATGGAATTGTGGAAGTAGTTTAAATATTGTTCGGAAAATGGTTCAAACTTGGGAATTAGATCTTGGACTTTATTAAAGGTTATTCGAGGGGATGTGTAATGACTACGTAGGAATGGTTTATGGTACATGGTGACCTTACTTGCTCCCATATCCTTGGTGGTTAGCTTGAATAGTGTTAAAACTATAGGTTACCTTATTGTGTTAAATGTATATGTATCATTGTAGCATTGTTATCCCAATTGTGGAATTATTGATTATGTGAATACTTTGACGTCCCAAGGGTGGACTATTTGGCCTAGTGTTATATTGTATCCCAAGTGTGGATTGTCGGGTATATTGTTACGTTGTATTCCAAGTGGGACTTAATTGGTTATAATGTGCCTTACTTGATTTCATATTCATTGATGGTATGATGCATAGTGTATTAAATGACTGTTGCACTATAGTATTGATTTAAAATGAGTATACATTGCCATGTTGTTATATCTTTATCCCTTTTGTGGATTTATTTCAAGTATCTATTATGTGCTTGAGAACGTGTTATGTGTGATTCGGGGTATGATGGAATTCAATCAATTATTGATTTGTTCTATAAGTGATTGAAGGTTCATCATACTGTGACCGCCCCTCTCGTGGCCACAGAGTGGGATGTGCTAGCACCGTATTGAGCCAAAAGCCTTACGGCCCGCCGCGATTTGGTGATTTGGGGAATGCTTCGTATTAAGCCAAAAGCTTTACAGATAGCGGTAATATTATTTGATACTCTGATTAAGTATCTGATTTTCTTATATGGATCTCTGGAGTATGAGTCCTATAAGCGGTGAATGTGCTGGAGGCAGTTCACCAAAGAGTGGAGTTTTACTCCCACGTTGTACGACTTATTGTTCAGACGGGAAAGGTAAAATGAGGTAACGTAAGGTGTTTACCGCTTTCATAATGTGTTATGTATGACCATGCTATGTGTTGCATCTTGTTTGGCATCTTGCTGCATTCATAATAGCTTATTGAGATTTATTCTCACCCCTTCCCTTTTACTGTTTTAGATTGTGCTGAGACAGGTGACTTGAACCAGTGAGGCCGGGGAAAGAGTTTGGACTCTTGCTTTTGAGACTTGTCAGGATAGGTATATGAGTGGGTTGTCGGGAGTCCTATTTAAATATTACTCTTTTATAAGTTGTATGGAAAACTCTTTTGTTAAACAATGTTAATTAGGGTTTTCAATGTAATTGATCAATTATGGTCATTGAAGTATTTGTTTAAATTCCTCCGAGTGGAGATATTATCCGTTGATTTTATTTTGGAAGTTTGAGAAGTGATTTTCTTTTAAAGTGAAATAAAAGTTTTAAAAATAAAAATCTAAGATGGGTTTTCTTAGTTTGAGTTTCTCAAGCTCGGGACACGCGTTAGGTCCCGGGTTGGGGTGCTCACAGTTGGTATCAGAGCTTAGTTTAGAGGTCAAGGGTAGATGTATAAACTAAGGGGGAATGTGTGGAAATTGACGCCGAGTGTTTAATGCAGGAGTTCGTTCTAATGGCCGGAAGCAATGATGATCAGCGAAAGGTTCTAGAAAATGAAGGAGATATGGGTATAGGTGGAATTCAGAATGAAGAGATGATGAAATTATTCAGGATGTTTGTACAGAATATGGAGACTAGAGGATCAGTTCTGAATCAACCTGAGGGATGTCAAAGTGATGGATGGGAAAGGTTTGTGAAGATGAATCCACCGAGTTTTAATGGATATCCGGATTCGTTAAAGGCAGAAAAATGGTTAGAGAAAATGAACAAAATCTTTGAGGTTATGGAGAGTCGCAACGAAGAGAAAGTTAGGTATGCCGTTTTCAAACTTGAAGGTCCAGCTGATCAGGTATGCCCGTGGAGCTTGTTTTAGACCATAAAGAGCTTTACGCAATTTGCAGATATAGGAGGGGTGAAATGAATTAGTGAAACTGGGAGCTTGTACCAAAAAGACACCCTCCGTGAGAGAGCCTTGTAGAAAAGCATTATTGATGTCAACTTGACGAAGAGACTAACCACGGACAGTGGCAAGAGTGAGAATGGTGCGGACAGTTGCGGGTTTGACAACCATACAAAAAGTTTCAGACTAATCAATGCCAGGGTGTTGATGAAAACATTTGGTAACAAGCCAAGCTTTGTGGCGATCAATCGAACCATCATGATTGTACTTAGTACGAAACACCCATTTGCATCCAACAAGGTTTTGAGAAGGAGAAGGGGGAATGATCCCAAGTTTTATTGTGAATGAGAACATCCGCTTGCTTGGCGACACGCCACGGTGGACTTTTAAGGGCTTGGGGTGTGGTTGTAGGTTTGGCCAAAGGGTTATGTAAAAAGGCTTGAAGATTAAGCTTGGTGATTGACTTTCAAATGTTGTTTTGGGAGCATGTGACAGGCTATGATGGGGGAAGTGGGCGCTAGCGTAGTAGGCGCAGATGAGATGGACGCTGCAGGGGTGAGCGCTGCAGGGGTGGGTGCTTCAGGGGTGGGTGCTGTAGGGATGAGAGCTGGAGAAAGCTCAGCCGATTGGGCACCTGAGTTGTTTGAGGTGACCCTTGGAAGGGTTAGCATAGGCTTTAGTTAGGGTTTTTCAAGCATCATGGGTCGATGCACATTATGAGATGAGAGGGGCGAGAGGGGTGGAGAGAGAATCGGCCTAGGCACCCAAGATTAATTTGTCTTGGCGAAACCAAGTTTGATAGGCAGGGTTTGGGGTGGAGATGGTTTTGGAGTGGGTGGCACCAACTTCGATAAGCAGGTTAGTGGAGGTTAGGGTTTGAGGAGGTGCAGGTGTGAGCACCCCAACCCGGGACCTAACACGTGTCCCGAGCTAAGGGAGCTCAAGCTAAGAAAAACCTTCTAAATTTTTAAAACATTTATTTGCCTTTAAAAGAATACCATACTTTCAAACTTTTAAATAAAAATGAATTGATAATATCCTTACTTAGAGGGAATCCAACTACAACTTTAATAAACCGAAATCTGATTAATTACACAAAACCCTGAATAACATTGTTTAGTAAAAGTGTTGTCCATACAAATTATAAAAGTGGAATACTTAATAAATACTCCTAAGAGCCAACTTCTAACTTAACCTGACAAGCCCCAAAAGTACAAGTCCACAATGATATCCCCGGCCTCACTGGTTCGAGTCACCTGTCTCGGAATCTAAAACAGTAAAGGGAGAGGGGTGAGAATAAATCTCAATGAGCTATTATGATATGCAGCAAGATGCCATACAAGATGCAACACGTAGCATGGCAACACATAACACATTATGAAAGCGGTAAACACCTTACGTTACCTCATTTTACCTTTTCCCGTCTGAACAATAAGTCGTAACCGGGAGTAAAACTCCACTCTTTGGTGAATTGCCTCCACATTCACCTCTTATAGGACTCATACTCCAGACCATCCATATAAGAAAGGATACCTATATTAGAATATCCAAAAACATAATATCGTCCCTCCTTACAACGGTTGCAACAGAACCGTAAAGGCTACTTATCACTCAATACGGCCGTTGCACAGCCGCGCGTGGCCACAGAGTGGGAAGGGTCACCTGTATGATGTACCTTCAATCACTTATTGAACAAATCAATAATTGATTGGCATCCATCATACCCACCCGAACATAGTACGCTCAAGCACATGATAGTTACTTGAGATAAATCCACAAAACGGGATAGTAATATAACAACATGGTAATGTATACTCATGCCAATCAATGCCATAATGCAACATTTAAGTAATACACTATGCATAGTATCATCAACAAATATGAATGATAACAAATAAATCCACAAATGGAATAACCATACAACTACATAGTAAACATATCCACACGTTGGGATAACATAACAACTTGTCAAATATTCCACACTCGGGAAGCCACATAACACTTGCCAAATAATCCACAAAGGGGATAAACAATATAGTCACATGGTAAAATAGAATATCTGGAAATGATCATTACATATTTAGTTTATAAAACCAATTCCATTTGAAAGATCACCTAAAAATACTCAATTTGGACTCTTGAACCATCCAATTTCGAGTTCGTATGAATTAACTATGATTTATTCAATTTCCACTCAACTTCTAACGTACAATACTACCTGCTGTAACCAAATCAGATTTTTGGGACATAAGGATAACTTCTTTAGCTATGAAACCATCATATTCAGAAAGTACTCAGAAAAATACCCAATTTAGACCCAAGAACCATCCAATTCCGAGTTCGTATGATTAAGTTATGACCATCACAAGTTGGGGAAATTTTTACAATCCCAGGGGACGAGTCGTCCCTGCATAACCAATTATTCCCCACAAAGGGACGCCCGAATCTGAGCCAGTGCATTGGGGACGAGTCGTCCCCTACGGGACGAGTCGTCCCGTTGCCGTTCTAGGTTGATTTTGACTTGATTTCAACATATTTTGGGGTATCCCTTTCACCCAAACTAATACTAATATATCCCAACTTTAGTATGACACTTCATTATCTCATTTCAACCCAAGGTAACACAACCTAAACCTAGATCATTTACCACTTGGTTTTCCACCCATTTCACTACCACATTCAAGCTTAACTTCTTAATTTAATTAAACCCATTTGCTTACCCTCATGACTCACTTTCTTAACCAATTTCAAGCTTAACCTTTTTTAATCCCAAATCATCCTATGTTCTTACACTCTTGATCAACAATAACATCATTCCATAAGATAAATCAAATCCTCAACTTCCAAGAATATTTCTAAGGCATTAAACAACCATTTAATAACAATAACAACATCAAATCATTGATGCACAACAAAGAAAGGAATTCATAATAACTCACTTGGATTTGCAAAGGAATGTTGATCTTTCTAGCTAGATGAGTTCCCCAAGATGAACCCACTTCAAAGGTGTCCCTAGACTTGATTTTTGATGAAGGAGTGCTTGGCTTCAAGCTTGGACAAAAGGGAACATCAATGGAGGTTTCTTCTCTTTCTCTAGGATGATTGGTGTAGTCAATGAGAAGTGAGGGAGAAGGGAATATTGATTGAAGGAGGGAGAAGTAGAGTGAGGAGGAGTAGAAGGGGGAAGGGAAGTAAGAGGAGGTGATGGAGAGGGAGGGGGGCCGGGTAGAGGGATGTGGGAGGAGGAGTTAGGGTGAGACACTTGGCAATGAAGGAGGAAGCTTCACCAAATTGGCCCCCCAAGGAAAACCTACCTAGGCTTTCACTTCCACTTTAAATTTAAAATTAACTTCTTTATTTAATAATTTCATCCTACTCACTTAACCTCCCTACACTATTTATCAATTTCCATTTTTATTATTATCCAGGTTTATTTATTTAATGTCCAATAAATTCTTATAAGATTCTAAATTTATTTCTCACCCAATTTATCCTAAATTTAGAATTTAAAGACATAATTGAACACATAAAGATAGCATAAATATTAAAAGCATCAAATATAATATTAAAAATAAATGCCTAGGAGTTGGGGTCGTTACACTCACTCCTCCTTAAAGAAAATTCGTCCCGAATTTGACTGCCGCTACCCTAAGGATCAAATAGCAAAGGTTACCTTTCACACATTCTAACTTAATATTCCCAATTAGATTTCTCAATGGTAATGACTCTACTATACCTTCCCATAACCCGAGTACTCTAGGACTTCACTTCCCGATTTGATTCTTCGATTCTATGATCCTTTCCAAGATTTCCAATTTCATTAATAATGCAACACCACAACTTAATACTCCGAGAATACCATACAATTATTACTACCCGAATTTCCACGACCTCAAGAAAGTACAATTAAATAAAAGTATTATAACTTAAGTCACCAAATATATCACGATATTATATTTTAAAACTTCAATTGGATTAACAACTTTAGCGCCAATTTACCTTAGACCTTGCTTCTCCAATTTCACCCCAACAAATTAGAGATCGATATTTTCTTCCCTAACAACGCCCCATACGGTTTTATCTTAAGCTAGAATAATAAGCCTTTATCATACACGCAAACTCGCTAAGATTAATTAAACTTCTCAAGTTGGAAGGAAATCCGTCACACTATATAACCTATTCCTCACGAATTTGGGTAGTCTTCAAACCTCTTCCTCTCGACTAACTAAATCTTTCAACTCTTAGGATCGGTAACTAACCCCAAAGAGAACTTCAAAATATAAGATTCCATTTAAATCACACAACCAATTGTAACCGCTCTCGAAAAATGATAAGAAATTTTCGCTCCATCTAAGTTAACTTCCTCGAAACGTACGCTATCTCTTTCCCAATTTGCCTAACACCACACCTTGATCTCCCGGAAATACATACTTAAAACTTCACAAGATTCTCACATCCACTAGGTAAGGTAAGGATCGGGTCCAAAGCCAACCTATTTTCCATTACTAACAATATGGTTCATCCTTATTACACCTACACCTTTTACACGTCCTTTAGAGTCAACTAAAGCGACGACTCTACAATTTCTTAGGAATTCCTTAATTTTCTTCGGTAACACTTGTCAATTCCAAGATCACGGACTCAACCCTCACAAGATCCATGGTAACATCCGAGTTTAAGACTATAGAACCCAAAATTTTACAACCTTCTCGAGCCAACTCATACTAGTCAAACTTTGTATACAGGGATTCCTCACAAGGAAATCATTAACCCAACTCTCAGTTTATTTTCACGATCTTCCCGAAACTTTAATTAACAAGGAGGTCATCAATTCCAATCACCCTAAAGCCAACAAAATAAGGGTTACAATTCTGCTTATCTAACTCAGAACCAACACATGAAATATACCGACGGAAACACATTTACTACCTTCTTACCACTAGCACATAAAATTTGGAAAAGACTCCTTATACAAGTCTAACATATACCAGTTACTCTTCACACCTTAATTCAAAAGTTCCACCTTAAAGGCACGTAAATAACAAGAGTTTCACGTTACAGTCTACCTATATCAAATACCAATACAAGCAGTTTAGGCATAGAAAAGGAGACTCACCTATTTGGATAGTCTATCAAGATACAACAACTACTTAACCCTCCAGGTCAAGTATATCTCAAAATCATAAATTGATAACTATACTAATTCAACGGCAATACATGCTCACCCACAACCACATCACCATCGTGGAAATCAAAGACGGTTCGAGATATTCTCTCATAAGAGCGAGAATCCTCTAACAATAAAACAAATTCTCAACAATGTATGTCACATATAAGCAAAATGTGATGCCAAATATAAATGATATGCAATGAATCTAACAAGTATGACCCCTAACTTCGAGACAGGGAATTTACCTCTAGTGACTTCGGAGGGATCCATCTCTCCCGAAACCGAAACACCTACTCGACCATAGACCTTCTCTCTTGGCTCCCCTTCGCTATCTCTCTTGGTACTTCCTCTTTGTCGTTCACCTTGCTGACTGCGGCTTGAAGCTCGTCCCCGCTGCGACCTTGGGCAATTTCTCCTAAAGTGTCCCAGTGTTCCACAACTTAAACACTTGCCTTGCTTACTCCAACATCGATCTTCGGTATGTCCAATCCTCTTGCAAAATTTACAATTCGCTCCATACTGTTTGGGTACTGGCCTAGACGAAGAAGCTACAACAAACTCTCCTCTCACACTTCCCGAAATTAAAGTCCTTGGCCGTCCTTTAATGAGTTTGGGTCCTTGTCTTATATACTTTGGTTTGTTTTCAATCCCACCTTCCAATTTTCCACCATCTTCCCCAATGTCCTTTTCGACCTTATATGCTCTATCTATGGTATGCGGAAAGTGGTGAATTTATTCATCCATAATTTCTTCCTAAGCTCACTCCTCAAACCTGTTACGAACTTCTGACCCTTTTTACTTCATGCGATACCAAATGAGGGCAACACCTAGCTAATTCCTCAAATCGGGCTGAATACTGGTCCACCGTCATGTCCCCTTGTTTTAGTCCTAAGAATTCAATCTCCTTCTTATCCCTTGTAACCATAGAAACGAAATAGTCCTCGAACTGTGAGTGAAATTATCCCAAGTCTCGGGGCGTATGATCCCGCTCCCAACATCCCTTCAATATCTCGCCACCACCGATCGCCTAAACCTTCAAGTTTGAATACGGCATACCTAACTTTCTCTTCGTTGGGACTTTCTATAACCTCAAAAATCCTATTTATTTCTCGCTAACCAATTTTCTGCCTTTAACGGATCCGGATCTCCATTATAGCTCGGTGGGTTCATCTTCACAAATTTTTCCAATCCATTACCTTGACATCCCTCAGGTTGATTCGGAACTGATCCTCTAGTCTTCATATCTTGTACAAACGTCCTGAATAGTTCCATCATCTCTTCATTCTGAATTCCATCTATGCCCATATCTCCTTCATTTCCTAGAATCTTCCTCTGATCATCCTTGCTTCCGGCCATTAGAACGGACTCCTGCAATAAACACTCGGCGTTAATTACCACACATTCCCACTTAGTCTAGACATCTACCCTTGACCTCTAAACTAAGCTCTGATACCAACTGTGAGCACCCCAACCCGGGACCTAACACGTGTCCCGAGCTAAGGGAGCTCAAGCTAAGAAAAACCTTCTAAATTTTTAAAACATTTATTTGCCTTTAAAAGAATACCATACTTTCAAACTTTTAAATAAAAATGAATTGATAATATCCTTACTTAGAGGGAATCCAACTACAACTTTAATAAACCGAAATCTGATTAATTACACAAAACCCTGAATAACATTGTTTAGTAAAAGTGTTGTCCATACAAATTATAAAAGTGGAATACTTAATAAATACTCCTAAGAGCCAACTTCTAACTTAACCTGACAAGCCCCAAAAGTACAAGTCCACAATGATATCCCCGGCCTCACTGGTTCGAGTCACCTGTCTCGGAATCTAAAACAGTAAAGGGAGAGGGGTGAGAATAAATCTCAATGAGCTATTATGATATGCAAAGAAGATGCCATACGAGATGCAACACGTAGCATGGCAACACATAACACATTATGAAAGCGGTAAACACCTTACGTTACCTCATTTTACCTTTTCCCGTCCGAACAATAAGTCGTACAACCGGGAGTAAAACTCCACTCTTTGGTGAATTGCCTCCAAGACATTCACCTCTTATAGGACTCATACTCCGGACCATCCATATAAGAAAGGATACCTATATTAGAATATCCAAAAACATAATATCGTCCCTCCTTACAACGGTTGCAAATGTAATCAAAGGCTACTTATCACTCAATACAGCTTAGCACGGCCCACGCCGTGGCCACAGTGGGGAAGGGTCACCGGTATGATGTACCTTCAATCACTTATTGAACAAATCAATAATTGATTGGCATCCATCATACCCACCCGAACATAGTACGCTCAAGCACATGATAGTTACTTGAGATAAATCCACAAAACGGGATAGTAATATAACAACATGGTAATGTATACTCATGCCAATCAATGCCATAATGCAACATTTAAGTAATACACTATGCATAGTATCATCAACAAATATGAATGATAACAAATAAATCCACAAATGGAATAACCATACAACTACATAGTAAACATATCCACACGTTGGGATAACATAACAACTTGTCAAATATTCCACACTCGGGAAGCCACATAACACTTGCCAAATAATCCACAAAGGGGATAAACAATATAGTCACATGGTAAAATAGAATATCTGGAAATGATCATTACATATTTAGTTTATAAAACCAATTCCATTTGAAAGATCACCTAAAAATACTCAATTTGGACTCTTGAACCATCCAATTTCGAGTTCGTATGAATTAACTATGATTTATTCAATTTCCACTCAACTTCTAACGTACAATACTACCTGCTGTAACCAAATCAGATTTTTGGGACATAAGGATAACTTCTTTAGCTATGAAACCATCATATTCAGAAAGTACTCAGAAAAATACCCAATTTAGACCCAAGAACCATCCAATTCCGAGTTCGTATGATTAAGTTATGACCATCACAAGTTGGGGAAATTTTTACAATCCCAGGGGACGAGTCGTCCCCTGCATAACCAATTATTCCCCCACAAAGGGACGCCTGAATCTGAGCCAGTGCATTGGGGACGAGTCGTCCCCTACGGGACGAGTCGTCCCGTTGCCGTTCTAGGTTGATTTTGACTTGATTTCAACATATTTTGGGGTATCCCTTTCACCCAAACTAATACTAATATATCCCAACTTTAGTATGACACTTCATTATCTCATTTCAACCCAAGGTAACACAACCTAAACCTAGATCATTTACCACTTGGTTTTCCACCCATTTCACTACCACATTCAAGCTTAACTTCTTAATTTAATTAAACCCATTTGCTTACCCTCATGACTCACTTTCTTAACCAATTTCAAGCTTAACCTTTTTTAATCCCAAATCATCCTATGTTCTTACACTCTTGATCAACAATAACATCATTCCATAAGATAAATCAAATCCTCAACTTCCAAGAATATTTCTAAGGCATTAAACAACCATTTAATAACAATAACAACATCAAATCATTGATGCACAACAAAGAAAGGAATTCATAATAACTCACTTGGATTTGCAAAGGAATGTTGATCTTTCTAGCTAGATGAGTTCCCAAGATGAACCCACTTCAAAGGTGTCCCTAGACTTGATTTTTGATGAAGGAGTGCTTGGCTTCAAGCTTGGACAAAAGGGAACATCAATGGAGGTTTCTTCTCTTTCTCTAGGATGATTGGTGTAGTCAATGAGAAGTGAGGGAGAAGGGAATATTGATTGAAGGAGGGAGAAGTAGAGTGAGGAGGAGTAGAAGGGGGAAGGGAAGTAAGAGGAGGTGATGGAGAGGGAGGGGGGCCGGGTAGAGGGATGTGGGAGGAGGAGTTAGGGTGAGACACTTGGCAATGAAGGAGGAAGCTTCACCAAATTGGCCCCCCAAGGAAAACCTACCTAGGCTTTCACTTCCACTTTAAATTTAAAATTAACTTCTTTATTTAATAATTTCATCCTACTCACTTAACCTCCCTACACTATTTATCAATTTCCATTTTTATTATTATCCAGGTTTATTTATTTAATGTCCAATAAATTCTTATAAGATTCTAAATTTATTTCTCACCCAATTTATCCTAAATTTAGAATTTAAAGACATAATTGAACACATAAAGATAGCATAAATATTAAAAGCATCAAATATAATATTAAAAATAAATGCCTAGGGTTGGGGTCGTTACAGCAGGGTGGGAATCATCAAGAAACTTGTAAAGATCATAACAAATGAGGGTGGCTTCAATTTGAGTTTTTCAAGAGATAAAATTTGTGGATGTAAGTTTGAGAACATGAACAAGGGAGACGATAATTATGGGGACATTGGGTTCGGCCGAGTTATGGGGGGTGGAGGCATCGGTGGATGCCATTGAAGAGCCAACCGTAGACAAGAAGAAAAAAAAGGTTACGGGTCGTATAGCTCTAATACCATATGAAGAGAACAATTGAGAGAATAATTTATGAAAAACATTCTATTGATGATCACAAGTACTTGAAGTATACTCCCTCCGTTCCAATAAAAGCTTCACTAATTATTTAAAAGAGCGTCCCGTTAGAAGCTTCACCTTTTCTTTTTTGGCAAAGAATATTTACTATTTCCTCCACTCATTCTCTCTCCTAATTCACTATTACACTCACAATACTTTCAAAATTACTATTTCCTCCACTAATTCTCTCTCCTATTTTCAAATTACACTCACAATATTCTTTTTTTCCATCAATTTTCTTAATATTTGTGCTCACCCAAAATGGTGAAGCACTTATTGGGACGGATGGAGTATATACATGAGTCTACTTGAATCACAACTAAAATTATCCTAAAGAATTAAAGAATTAAGAATAACTCTTATGAAAAATTAGTTTTTTTTTCAAAATGTTATAAAAAACTAATTTTTAGAACAATTCATTACTCTTATTAATTAGACTTATTGCTTTAAAACTAGTTTTTTTTTCTTATGTTACGAAAAAACTAATTTTTTGCAAGATTTTGACAAGAATTAATAGGAAACAATATGTACGATTAAAATAAAATTAGAAATCTAAATATTTGATATATTTATTTAATCTCCTTCTTTATCTCTAAAATCTACATTAATTTGAGTTGAGTTGATCTAAAGACATAATTAAAGTAAGCGATAAATTAGGGAAAGGATTTAGATTATACTCCATCAGGTACAAGAAAATACTGCTTTAGCATTTGGACTGCTAAAATTATTCTGTTTAATTGACTTTTTTAATTGATGTCTCTTTAACTACCTTTTTAGTATTTATTTATTAAATCAATTAATAATGTCTTTAAAACTATCATATTTACTATGTTAAATGAAATTAAACTATTTTAACCTTAAAATTAGGGGTGTAAATGGTTCGATTTAGTTCGATTTTGGGAAATTTATGTACCGAACCACTAGTTATCGGTTTAAAAAAATTTCAAACCGAACCGAGTCATGAAAAAATTCAAACAAAATCAAACCGCTATGGTTTTGTTCAGTTTGGTTCAAATCGCGGTTCAATTATGTGGTTAAAACCACAGTTCAAACTGCGGTTTAGACCATGATTTAGACTACGGTTCAAACAACGATTTAGAGCGCAACTCATTTTCATATTTGTTTAAATTTTTCGTGATCAAAGGGAAGAGCGAAAGATACGGATGTTTAAAAGGAAAGTCCGAGGAAGAGAGAGGTCAAGGGAAGAAAAACAATTTACAATGTCGATTGTGGAGAAAACTTAATTATTTATGTCGCAATGAAAAAAAAAACAAATAATGAAATTAACATTAAATAATATACAAAACGGGAGTTATAATTATTTTATGTATTGTATGTTTTTTTATTCATCTAACAGTAAATATTAATAAATATACGAAAATATTAAATAAAATACAAAACTGGGTTAGAATTAATTTATTTAATGTGGTTGGGTTTGGCGGTTTGGTCTCGCGGTTCGATTTGGTGGTTCAGTCTCGCGGTCTCAAATCGCAGTTTGATTTGGTTCGATTTAATTTGGTTTGGGAGGGTCAGACTGTAAATCAAAACAAATCATGTGGTTTGCTAATATTTAAAATCAAATCGAATTATTCATACTTGAAAATCAAATCAAACCAAAATACATGATTTCTTTCGGTTCGTTTTCAAATCGCGATTTAAATCGAGTCATTTAAACCCCTACTTAAAACCCAACAAATGCTTGGGAAAGTTTTTGAGGGTAAAAAGATACATTGACACATACTCACTCCCTACTTGGTTCAACCACTATTTTAAGAAAAAATATACTCCCTCCTTCCCACAAATATATACTCCCTCTCCGTTTCATTAGAAAGAAGTGTCACCTTTTACCCAAAATAATGTCCCGTTTAAAGCATCATTTTTCCTAAAAAGGATATGTTTTATTAATATTCTATTATCACATTCACTATTCCCTCCACTAATTCTCTCTCCTCTACACTCACAACACTTTTTAAATTCACTATTTCCTCCACTAAGGGAGCGTTTGTTTTTTTATTTTAAGCCTTATTTGCCTCTTAACACTTATTCATTAAGAGGATTAGAGAAATAAGTGTGTTTGTTTTTTTTTTGAAATAAGGCTTGTTAGGCTCTTAAAGTCCTCTTAATTTTAAGAGGTTAAAATGTTGTTGAATTGCTTCTGAAAGCCTCTGAAAGCCAATGTTTCATATTTGGTTTTGGGTAAAAAAAATTTTAAACTGTTTACTGTTTCATAATGCATTTACGGTTTTTTTTTTTTTTTTTTAACTGTTTCAGATAATGAATTCAGATACAAAATCAAACAACTTATCCAATTCAGAATTAAGTTTTCAGTTGCTGCCTCTTAATCATTCAGCCATTTTCAAAACTGAAATCAGATTTCAGCACTTATCACTTAAAAAAAACAAAAACCCCCTAATTCTCTCTCCTATTTTCAAATTACACTCACAATATTTTTTCTTCCCACACTTTTTCTTAATTTGCGTGTCACCCCTAAAAGGGTGACACTTCTACCGGGACGGAGGGAGTATACTTTTTGGGAGGGTGCGGGAATTAAGATAAAAAGTGAAAAAGGTGATGTGTTGTGAGTATAGATGGTTGAGTAGAAGAGAGAAAGTGGAGTAAGTGGGTAATGATTGTGAGTAGAGAAAAGTGGGTCTCATTTCCATTTTAGGAAAATGTAAATTATTGTGAGACATCCAAAAGGGATAATTTTGCATATTATCATGGGACGGAGGGAGTACATATGATCTTTTTTGTCTCAAATATAAGTAAATTTCATCATTTTCATTGTAAAAGTTATTGAATCAATCAACTGTATTTAATTTTTATTTACCAAAAATATTTATAATTAATTATTTATTTTCATAGACAAGTGGACATTTATTATATATTTAATGTGAAGATATATTAGTAATTTTAATATGTTTTGTCACTAAATCAAGACAACTAAACCATTTTAATTAACTTTTTAATATGTGTAAAATTATTAAAAAAAAAAAAATCGCCGAGGAAATATTTTGATCAAACATTTACGTACGAGACTATTTTGTCAAGATAAAATGAGTATTAGACTACTTACGGTGGCTAAATGAAATGTTGGATGAAATGAGTTTCATCCAAATGAAATGATGCAATGGCTGTATGAAACAAGTGGGATGAAACGAGCTAAATGAAACATTTCATCCGGGATGAAATCGCCTTTTCCGTTTTGTTTTTTTTTTTTTTTTTTTAAGCTGCCAAGTGTCAACGCGTTATTGATCCGTACTTTACCATTTTTTCACCCAATTATTTAAACTCAATTATCTCATAATAAATTATTTAAAAATAAAAAGATAAATTCACCAAAATTCATCATTTTTTTCCCTACAAATTGATATAAGTTTCATTTAATTTGGACACAAAAAAAAACACTTAGTTTTCAATTTGGGCTGAATTATTACCTAGTAAATTAATTTTTTTTTAATTTTTTTCAACAAAATTCATCATTTTTTTTTCACCAAAATTCATCATTTTTTTCCCTGCAAATTGATATAAGTTTCATTTGATTTGGACACAAAAAAAAACACTCACTTTTCAAAAACAGAGAATATAAATAAAATAAAAGTGATGGGGTATAGAATGATGAGTTGGAAGGAGTTGAAATTTAATTTAAGTTAGTTATTGTAGGGGGTTAAATGAAATGGATAAATGAAATATTAGATGAATGAAAAAAAATATAAAAAATGTTGAATGAAATGAGAAAAATGGATGAAACCATTGTGGGTAGTCTATATATAGACTAGACTAGGGAGGATTTAGGTCAAAGAAATCCAAAGCATAAAACGAATCCTTGGAAAACAATAATTAAAAAAAAAAAAAAATCAAAATAGGAAAAAGAAAAATGTAAACGACATGTTCCCTCTCATCTCACACGTCCCCATCTTCCTTTTCTTCTCTTTTCTCTTTCATCACTCAAATCTCTCCTCTTTTTCTTCTCTCTCTCTCTCCGTCTCAACAATGAGTCCTGAATCGCTCCATGATTTTTCTTTCTCCTGGAATGCCACTCTCATATCTCACCTCAACGCCTAGTTTCCGCCCGCCGTTTTTCGTCAGTTGAGCTTTTACTTAATCCTCACGCAGTGATTACTGACTGAATTTTGATTGATCAGCATCAAAATCATTGGAAGCTTGATCAATTTCGAGCTGTTGAAATATATGCGCATATAAGTGTATGAAGGAGTTTTTGTAAATATTTTCTAGTTAAATACAGAGGAACTCGAAAATGGGAGACATGCTGGATCTTAACCTCACTTTAATCCACGATGATGATGAAAAAAACAAAAGGTCTGTGAACGTTGAAAGGTTTCCAGCTGACGAAATGGATGAATCGGCCACTTCCAACTCATCGATTTTAAATGCTGACGTTTCCAGTAATGCCGGCGACGACGACTGCTTTCCACCTGCCGCCGAATCTCTTCCGGTCTTCAATTTCGGCATCCTAAAGGTCGGAAGTGGTTACAGCGACGACGTTGAGGATCGGTCAGAGTTCGTGACTCGGCAGCTATTTCCTGTTACCGGAGAAGGTGGAACCGGCGGGTTAACTCAGAGTCAGGAATCGTTCTGCCCGAACCGAATAGATTTGTCGTTTACTCAAGCGGTTCAGACAAAGCCGGTTCAGCAGCAGCCGCCGCAAGCGAAGAAAAGTAGGAGAGGGCCGAGGTCTAGAAGCTCACAGTACAGAGGAGTCACGTTTTATAGAAGAACTGGTAGATGGGAATCGCATATATGGTCAGTTCATATCAATGTGTGTTTGCAATTTATTAATTTTCTCTATATTAAATTTGCTTTCCATTGATTTGATGAATTTATTGTAATATTTTGATGCAGGGATTGCGGGAAGCAAGTTTACTTGGGTACGAATTTGGCTATTTTATTGTACCATTTACTTGGAGGATATTTTTGCTGTTCTTTCTATTTTTGGTAAATTTTGATGAATAATTGGGTTTGATGTATTAGGTGGATTTGACACTGCTCATGCTGCGGCTAGGTATGAGTTACAGGCTAATAATAGGACTTCTTGTGCATTTTATTTAGCGTGGTTTGCTTAATTTCTAAATGTTGTTTGGATTATTTTTTGCAATTGTGTTGTTTTTGGTATCAGAGCTTATGATCGAGCTGCTATTAAGTTTCGGGGCGTAGATGCCGATATCAATTTCAGTCTTGCTGATTATGAGGAGGATATGAATCAGGTTTAAAATGGTGTAGAATTTTTAGTCCTTCCATTTGTGTTCTTGGCTTGGAGGCCTGAAATTGGAAGCTATTTGGTTCTTACTCTTTTAATGTGATTGCAGATGAAGAATCTAAGCAAAGAGGAATTTGTGCACATACTGAGACGCCAGAGCACCGGTTTTTCAAGGGGAAGCTCTAAGTACAGAGGCGTGACACTACACAAATGTGGCAGATGGGAAGCTCGAATGGGGCAGCTCCTTGGCAAAAAGTGAGGATCTGTAATTACATAAATTTTACTAAGTTCTTGAAATTATGGTACAGATTTTATTGCCCTTAGTCATACGGTTAGTGCTATAAATGTTCCTGGTTATGCATAGTTAACCGCCATTCAGTATAAACTAAGATTGTTTTGATTAATTTTGTCTGTGAAATTCCTTTTGCTCGTTTATAAAACAAATCTAAGATGCCAATTTGAAAGAAATGATTCATAACCCGATGTTTGTCATGGAGATTACGATGGTTCCGTTGCAGGTATATATATCTTGGGCTATTCGACAGTGAAGTAGAAGCTGCAAGGTGTCCTAATGATCATGAATTACACTCTCAATCCTTGATTCTGAAAATTTTAACCTTTAATTCTCAATCTCAACCTAAATAGGCTATCATTCAACAGTCTGTCCCTTTTTATTTCTGGAAATAGGGCATACGACCAGGCAGCTTTAAAATTTAATGGAAGGGAAGCAGTCACCAATTTTGATCCCAGTACTTACATAGGGGATCTTACTACTCCTGGGGCTCATAATGGTATTTTTCTAGTTTGTGTTATTTCTGCTGTTTCGTACAGATCGTTTGCTAGTTTGAACGAATAATCACACAAATTTCTGTGACTGTTACGATGTAGGTAGTGATGACAATCTTGATCTGAACTTGGGCATTTCTGCTCCTTTTCGAGATGGTCCAAGGACAAACCAAAACTTGGAGCCATTGCAGTTTCCTAATGGGTTTCATGACATTAGGAGATTACAGGTAATAAAGAAATTTGCAGAAAATTTTCCCACCATCATGCATTTGGTATGCCTAATTTAATTGGTGAATCTTGTTGAGGATAGAAACTTATAGAGGAGCCTCTAAGCTGCAAATTCATTGCTTTTAATTAACTATGCGCAAGCACATTTTTGGCTTTTCTTATTATTATTTTCCATGTATTGATGTCATGTTATATGTTACTACCTCCGCACCAAAATGAATGTTCAAAAAAATTTCAAATGTGCCTCTGCTCAAAAGCAAATTTGATTTTTTTTTGTTTTGTACATTCATTTTGGGATGGAGGGAGTACTTGTCATAAATATCTTTGATTTGAAACTAATAGAAATTCATGCACCTATTTCTCTTAGCAACAGATGGAGAACCCTGCTGCAACAACATTAAGTATACCATCCCTTAAGGGGAAACCAGTAATATCAGAGCATCCTCCAACATGGACTGGCTTATATCCTAACTTCTTTCCAGGCTACGAGGTAAAGTTTATATTCTTTCTAACAGCAGCTTAGGAATCATCATTCTATTAGTCACTAGTATACTATTTAACGACCATCATCCTATCTATACATAATACTAGTAATTAAAAAAAAAAAAATTGTAAAGCTTGCGCAATTCAGTTTGTCATCGAGCCTCATTGCTGTCAGAGTTGTGTAAGAGTACTGGAGGAACCTCACTCATTTCATTAGGTTGAAAATAAAAACAAAACAATGTGTTAAATAGTTCATGTAAGACCTTTGCGCTCAACCGACCTCGTAGGTTCGATTCCTGCTGGATGCATGAAAAGGAAGAAGCAATTATCGAGTCTATATGAATGGATGTGAAGATGATGACCATGAGGTTAATCATGCAACACTCTTTTGAGGTTGAAGTAATGTATACGTTAGTTTTGTGTTACTTGCATTCTCTATATATACTCCGTCTACTCGTCTCAAGTTGCATTTATCTCTAATATTTAATACCAATAACAATTAGAGTCCTAGAGATAATATTCGTGTGAATCACATCTCATTTACAGTTGCTAGTTTGTCCTATTTATTTCACGCAACTTACTCAACCTTTAGTGAGAAATGTGTTCCAATCCTCTTCTAGTTCAAGGTATTAACAGAAGAATTTATTAGTAATCTTATATTCTGATGAAGCTACCCTTCAGAGGGAATTTTATTTTATCCCCAACCTTTTCCTGAAGAAGGGTAAATTTACGACTCTTAATTTTATGGCACAGGAAAAATCAATAGGAAGAAAACCAGAGGCCGGACCTTCACAGGGATCCTCAAACTGGGGGTGGCAAATGCATGGTCACAACTCAATGACATTGTTCTCAAATGCAGCATCATCAGGATTCTCCCCCACAACTGCTTACTTGTCTACCCAATCCCATCCATCCAATTCCAACCCAAACATGCCACTCAATTACCCCTTTGCTTCTTCATCTCCTATGGCTCCCTCAAACTCCGCTTCCCAATATTACTACCAGTTAAGGCCACAACCACCTCCCCCATAGTTTATACGATCATTCAAAGGAAAGTCGTTTATAGCAGTGATTTTTGTGTGTTCATTTCAAATAATTGATTCATATACAGACCTAGTATGGGCTTGTAGTTTTTTCTGGCATTTTTTTAACACGAAGCATGATTTTCATGTTGGAAGAAATCAAATGTTTGGCGTCAACATATATATGATGGTTAAGTTTATGGTTTTGTGCACAATTATTCATAGTTATTGGTTGTGTATTCTTCCTTCATATGTCTGGAAGAATTGAGGCTTAAAGGAGGCAAATACTCCATGCATTCCATTTTTTTAATTTTATTTTGAGGAGCAATGGTAAGAAGAAATGTTAGATACACAATGTTGAAAGATGAATAATCACAATATTGCTTAAGTTGTTATATGCCATTTTTTTTATTTTTTTTTAGTCCAATGCAATGATAAGGTTGACTTGTGTGTTTGGGTCTTTGGGATATTGATCGCTTTAGCATTATGTCTCGATTTAGGAGATGCCCCTTATGGCATATAACAACTTAAGCAATATTGTGATTATAGTGATCTGATCCCTTGTGTAAGAAGGAAGATATTTTGTAATATATCTCTAACAATATGTCTTGGTTTTGAGCTATTTGGAGTGATTAATCTTAGAGCTCAAGCATGAGATACCTAGAAGATTGAAAAAAAAAAAAACATTATTGGAAAGGTGATAGAGAAATGATTGGGGAAGGGTGATGGTGTGTTATTGGAGAGGGAATAGCCACGACACGAGTTGGCATATCTGTGTCTAGTCAATTTCTATAGTACCATATTCGACGACACAAGGCACGTGTGCATCATCCACTTCCAATCAACACAACTGCTACTTGCCCATCCTTATTGGTTGGGGAGAGAGAGATAGAGAATATCCTTTTTTTTTTTTTTTTTTTGATCAGGTTAAAGCCATCCCAGGGCAATCGCACCACCGGGTCCTGGCCCGCATGCCTGGCGGATGTAAATCGCGGAATGCGATTGCAGCCTGTGTGGCGGCGACCCTTACGCTCCCTGGCCTCGGCTTATCCCTCCTACAACGCGGTCATGAACTCCCCACACCGAGGTTGCGGCCCGGCCAAATGCTGCTTCCTTAACTGAATGGATGTGCCCGGGGGACTCCTAAGGACCCTGAAACCCAAGATAGGAATTAAACCACATTGATTCCCCTTGGGGGGAATCGAACCGGTGACCTCCCCTTGGGGAGAATATCCTTTTTTTTATTTTTTTTGTATGTGTGTTGGCACGCGTTCGCGCGCAAAAGTTAAAATAAATACTCTGGTTTTGCGAAATTTGCCCCATAAATTTCTTTTATCACAAATTACTACCACTCAAGTTCCTTATTAATTTAAATATTTCATAAATTTTTATATATTGTCATCGGCGCCACCTGTAATCATTATTGTTATATTTTATGATTATTCAGTATTATTCATTATCATGTACTCCCTCCGTCCCAGCCGAGTGTACACTTATTTCCCTTTTGGTCCGTCCCAGTCGAGTGTGAACTACCAAAAATGGAAAAGGTTTTAATATTTTATATTCTCCATACCCCACCCACTCATTAACTCCACTCATTCTCCACCATACAATTTATTCAACCAACCTACTATTTACTCCACTCATTCTCTCTCTTCATTTTCTACCACACATTTTCATTATCTTAATAATATTTCTTAATCGGCGTGCCTTGATCAACGGTGCACACTTGGGTGGGACGGAGGGAGTATTCAGTATTATTACAACATAATATGATATGACAAAACAACATGTAAAGGAATTTGTGGGATATTATGAAACTTTTTAAAAATTTATTGGACATTCTCCCCGGATTTTAATCAGTTTCCAACAGAGGAACCGTAGAGGGATCCAGGCCTAAGATATTCTGGTTTTAGTTCATTAAATTTTTGTTGTGGGTATAATTGTCTTTTTAATCTACATATCAATCAATAGAAACATTCCTTCAATTGTGAGATTAAATAACAGGCGTGTTTGAATGTGTTTGACATATGCCTCAAAGGAAGATCTAAACCTATGTTACTTAAGACCTTTAGTGTGTGTCTAGTGAGTCAACCCAAAAAATAGGAATTACAAGTTTAATCATACGAAAATCGTTCTTTTCTTCCAATGTCAACTTTAAAGTTTGGAATTGTTGTTATCAAACGTACCATTCATTGTATAATTCTTAACCTTGAGGGTTTTATTTGGAAAAATATTTAGCACATAAATGTCTCTGTTCAAGTTGATTTTGAAATAGTGTGATCAGCTAAGCCTAATTTGGCTACCCCAACAGCAATCATCCATGGTGATAAAGTAAAAAACGTCGGATCAGCCCAGATTCAGTGTTTCGAATAGTCTGAAAAAGACGAGCAAACATGTAAAATAGGTTGGAGCTTCACCGGCGAATGTCCTACGGGGTGAGAGTAATATAAATATATGTGTGTATAAGAGCAAATCAATTGACAATAGTTTATAGTCAAACAACGCGTTACTAGAATTATGAGATTCATTTATAGTATAGTGGTATGACGCAGTTTCTTACTCCGGAAAGAAAGTTAAAAGAGAATTAATGAGTTGAATCATATTTAGATCCTAATTTCAAGGTTTTCATATTTGACTAGGATTCAAATTGTGACAAGCAGATGTAAGTCGGGCAAGTCATCTCAACACACGGCCTTGGTCGACTTAGCCCAAGTCCACAGTCAATGGTCAACATAGTGATTGTGTCTTCATTATAGGAGACGACCAAAGGTAAGGAGATTCATTCCTTTTGGTCGACTTAGACCTATTTCCGTGGTGGGCATGGATGTATGCCGAGCTGAGTTGTTCATATTTTTACTTGGTAATGGACCCATTGGACCTTGTCTGTTACATGACCTTATAATTGTGCTCGCTTTATATATCGTTCACATGATAATTATATTATAATAATAAATCAAGACATTGGAAAAAAATTGCATGCAGGGTTGTCCAAAAAGGAGAACGGGTATATGCAACATATATTTTCCAGGGGAATAAGAAGAGTGTCAGAACTAAGATGATTTACTTGTTACTCACTTAAAAGGGCTCTACTTGCAATAACTGACTAGCTCATATTTGTACTCCCTCCGTCCCAATAAAAGCTTCACTAATTATCTAAAAAGGCGTTCCGTTAGAAGCTTCACCTTTCCTTTCTTGGCAAAGAATCTTTACTATTTCCTCCACTCATTCTCTCTCCTACATTATTTTAATACTCACAACACCATTATAATTTACTATTCCCTCCACTAATTCTCTCTCCTATTTTCAAATTACACTCACAACAATTTTTTTTCCCTCCCATTTCCATAATTTGCGTGCCCACCCAAAAGGGTGAAGCACTTATTGGGACGGAGGGAGTATTTTTTTTGCAAAAGTTTAAAACAAATATCCAAAAATATAGAAATGCTAAATATAATTTGAAACCATATGCTAATTAAATTAATGTTTCAAAAATAATACAAGAATTAATTTCTCCGACTCTTTTCCGCTAATATTTATTATTAAATGAATAAGACTAATGAGACCAAGAACTGCAGATAGATTTCACCAGAGATCCGCACACGTGGTGGGCCCAACCCCAAAATAAAATCACTACTATTGAATTTGAATGACTACAACCGAAACTGGGCCACAATCCTTTTCGCACTACAAATTATGGGCGGGCCCACAAGGCTTTTCTGCTACAATCAAATCTTTCTTGAATCTTAAAATAAATAAACAAAGATTAAAACATATGGCAAATAATCAGACACCCTTATTGGTAGGGAAGACTTGTCTTTTTTATGCTTGATAGCTTTCATTTGAATGGACCAATATCTGTTTATAATCTTTGTCGTTTTCCTTCTTTTGGGATTTTTCTCTCATCTTAATTTAATTGTGTTACTTTTGCTAATTTAATCTTGGGGCTGGAGTCTGGCCCACTTATTAAGGCCCAAATAGCCCAACCCAGTAGACATTTTTGCCTAAATAAGTAAGTTATGAGTGGTGCACTGATCTAGTTTAAGGAGACCAAAAAGAAGGGCTCATGATATGCTAAACACACGTTTTCTTTTAATTACTTTTTTATTTAGCAATATCTACAAAGTTTATCTCCTAGATATTTTTCTCTTGCATAAAGTTGGAGATGGCCAAACGGTTTGCCCATCCCTGTCCGGTCTGTACGGACCTGTCTGCAAGCGATATAGATTCAAACCCGTCAATCCGTGTAGCCAAACGGGCCTAAACTTGACCCGATTCGGCCCATTTTTCATACCCAAGCCCGCCCATTTGGCCCTGATCTGAAGATTCACGGGCCAAACGGGTTTTCATTTTTTTATTTTATTTTTTTTTAAATCAGAAAAAATATGGAAAAAATGAAAAGTAATTTAGTAATTAATAAGATATTTTTTTTAAATATAAAATCACTTAGACATAAGAAAATTAGTTGTTTTAAATATTAAAAAAGATAGAAAATAACTAAACAAATGAAAGTATATAAAAGAAAAGAGGGACGGACTACCCTATATTTATTTTTTAATTTCTTTTAATTTTATTGACTATGAAATAATATTTTAGACTTTGTTTAGTAGTGATTTTTTTTTACAAAAAGGTATATAAAAAAAGATAGAAAATAACTAAACAAATGAAAGTATATAGAAGAAAAGAGGGACGAACTACCCTATATTTATTTTTTATTTTATTTTAATTTTTTATTGGCTAGAAAATAATATTTTAGACTTTGTTTTACAAAATGGTATATAAAAAAAGATAGAAAATAACTAAACAAATGAAAGTATATAGAAGAAAAGATGGACGGACTACCCGATATTTATTTTTTATTTTCTTTTAATTTTTTATTGACTAGGAAATAATATTTTAGACTTTGTTTAGTAGTGATTTTTTTTTACAAAAAGGTATATAAAAACAGATAGAAAATAACTAAACAAATGAAAGTATATACTCCCTCCGTCCCGGCCGAAAAGCCACAAATTTCCATTTTGGACGTCCCATTTAAAAAGGCACTTTCCCAAAAAGGAAAGTTTTTATTACTATTCTACCTACTCATTCTCTCTCCTACTTTACTTTTACACTCACAACATTCTCTCTCCTAACTATTCCTCTCACTCATTCTCTCTCCTATTTAATTTTTCATACTCACAACATTTAAACTTTTTCTCTTTCCTACATCACATTTCTTAATTTGCGTGCATGGCTAGTTTTGTGGCTTTTCGGCCGGAACGGAGGGAGTAGAAGAAAAGAGGGACAGACTACCCTATATTTATTTTTTATTTTATTTTAATTTTTTATTGACTATGAAATAATACTTTAGACTTTGTTTAGTATTGATTTTTTTTTTTACAAAATGGTATATAGAAAAAGATAGAAATAACTAAACAAATGAAAGTATATAGAAGAAAATGAGGTAATAATTTAATCAATTTAATAATAGAAACTCTATGAATATTTATTTCACAATTATTCGGGAGAAATTTTCATTGTCTTCAAATGATACAATTTAAAATTACATAGTCTTAAAATAAAAAGTCTTCAAATGTTCAAATGAGCCTTCAAATCTTCAAATGGGTCTTCAAATCTTCAAAGTAATTATGATCTTCTAATTTAACAAAGTCTTGAAAATAAATGAGTCTTCAAATCTTCAAACTAATTATGGTCATCAAATCTTCAAAGTCTTCAAAAAGCTTTAGGTCTTCAATATTGTTATTGCTTCAAAGTCTTTGAATTTGTTGAATTCTTCTTCTTCTTCTAAAATCCTTCTCGCAAAAACTCCTCGTTGAGATTGTCTTCTTCGCCGCTTTCATAATCATCGTCTTCAAGATCCCAGAATGTGCCTTGTTTTCTCAAACGATATAGGATTGTGTAAATTTCCCTAAGTTTTCTATTGGACAAAGTGTTTACGGCATCTGGGTCAAGGTCGGGCCTCGTGTTCTTGTTAGCAAATATCTATATTTGCTCATTTGATTACGTAAATCATTTGTACATAATTTATTCTTATCAATAAGTCTAGAATTGCAAATGGAGCGAAAGACAGGTGCTCCAGGGTGACCTAAACGGTCATGCCACAAACTAGAAGATAAAGCAGTAAAAGCTGAGGAAGCGGAAGCGGAATTGATGGAGTTGGGTGTGACGGGGTACAAGTCACCACTGCTATCACATCTCAGAATTGGTATCCCGGTCCGGATATCCTTCACAGAAAAATCATATGGATCAAATTCAACAGAAACATGATTGTCAGTTGTAAACCGACGAACAGAGACTAAATTTTTAACTAATTGTGGAGCATGAAGGACATTTTTTAATTTAAGGGGTGGAAAAGGAAAGGGACAATAATGTTGTCCATAACCTTAATGGGAATACTTTGACCATTACCAACAGTGATAGACTTATTATGATGACTTAAATTAAAATAAAAAGAGAGCATACCTTGGGAACCCGTCATATGTGAAGTAGCACCTGTATCCATATAAAGACGTTCATCCGGAACATTCAACGACATAGTATGAATAGTCGTTTCAATATCAGTGGGCACATAGGAAGCAGTCTCGGAGCCAGGATAACTGTGGGCAGTATATGCTTGAGCTGGTCTCTGTCCCAAAATACCGCGAGCAGATGGTGCGGATGGAGGACGAAAGGGTGGGGCAGTAGGGACATTAGGAACAGTTGGGTAGGGACAAGGGGGAGGTGGTGCATACCCATATGGAGGTGTCCAGGCTGCTGCATAATTCCACCATGGAGGAGCTTGCCAAGACTTAGCCGGCCCAAATTGTCCAACTTGTTGCTGCTGTTGAGACGGACCGCCGCCACCATGACTTTGATTCTTACCCTTTCCATTCTTGCTGCCACCATTTTTCTTCCCACGCCCATTGGAAGACCGCGACAGCCCACCAGTAGCCACATCCGAAACATTCTCATAACCGCCATGATTAGTCACCACAAGCGCCGTACCACTAGAGAGATTAGCTGCCATCGCTGCTTGCTTAGCCTTCCTTGTTTCTTCCAAGATCAACTTTGACCGGGCTTCATAAAATTGTGGAAAAGGATTGCTTTGTTGTATGAGGGTAGCCACACCATCATAACTTTCTGATAACCCAACAATTAATTGAAGCACCATGCGATTGTTCGAGACCGGAGCTCCAACATTTGCTAATTGATCAGCCAAGATTTTGAGTTCCCGGTAATATGAAGAAACATTTGGAAAATCATCCAAACTAACCTGAGCAAATTGATTCTCCAAATACACCGTGCGGGAATTCTTATTGTCCTGAAAAATACCCTCCAGACGCTCCCATTGTTGTTGAGCAGTGGCGTTCTTGGCTAGAATAGTATGCATCAGGTCATTCGAAATAGTGTCGTAGATCCACTGGAGCACTAGTGCATCGCGGCGTGACCACAATTCTTCATCACGAACATGTTCCTTGGCTTTAGGAGGCGGAGTCGTGTTGCTACCACCCGCTGTTTCTTTGACAGTCTCGGATGGAGGTGGAGGAATAATATGGTCAATGACCAAAAAAGCACGGCAATGGATCCGAAACAATTCGGCCCATGAAGAATACTGCCCTTTCTCCATCTCAAGAACAATAGGAATGAAGTTCTTGATATTGGTACCAGTGAGTGTCGGATGAAATTTATGCTCAGCCGCCATTGATGAGGAAGGAAGGAAGAAGAACTCAGAAAATAGTCAAGAAGGAGAACGGCGGCTTCAAGGGTCGTGTAGGTTCTCTGATACCATAAAAAAATTGATTCCGTGATTTGTTTCATTCCAAACTCTTCAATATATACAACCATCCTAGCATAATCTATGCCTATAAAATAGGAACTAATATTATAGTAATCACCTATTCAAATATTCACATAGCTAAATGATAGGAATAAATTATGTACAAATGATTTACGTAATCAAATGAGCAAATATAGATATTTGCTAACAGTTCTCATAAAATTCATCAAACAAGCCACCTAATGAGGTGAACTTAATCCTAGGATCCATTATGGTAAATTGGGAAACTACGGGAAAATGTTCATAATGGTTTGGAATAGCCTCTTTATATGCCTAGTAACAGTTTGGCGGCTCATTGGTTGGTATGACGGGTTGAGGCCTCTAGAATAGCGGATGGGTCTCTCATCATCCGAAAGTGAAAGAGACAATCGATAACTCACTAGTAACATCGTAATCAAATCGACATCTACTTTTGGGTAAGTGACACATGCTATATTTAGTTGTGTTTGCACGATACCATCTATCCCTTTAGCGGCTTCCTTATCTTGTTATCCATGTGCCTTTTTATTTAGGAGGTACCATGTGCACCCGTCGGGTTTAAATTTTTGAGCACCTCTTGCATTTAGCCTTTGTTTCGCCGTCAATAATTACTAAATCATATAAATAGGCATAATTGGACACTCTAGTTTGTGCCTTACCCTTACCCTTACCCTTACCCTTACCCTTACCCCTTCCCCTTCCCCCACAAGGTGCATTAGACGAGGAAACATCGGTAGTAGGTGTATTTGAAATTGTGCGAGTTTCGTGGGTGAGTTGTATATCGTCATCGTCATCCCCCTCCACACCCTCATCTATGTCTTCTATGTGATGATAGGTTCTAGATGTATAGTTTGTGTTGGTCTCATTCATTCAATCTGGGGTCGAATCCGGAGTATAGCCGAAAAATGGAGGGGTGTTGATTGGGTTCGAGGATTGATTAATTAGATCAAACATAATTTGATCATTACGGTTCAAAAGGGAATTATCTATTCGTCCTAAATTTTGATGGGGTACATTACGGTACAAAAGAGAATTATCTATTGAGTGGCGGTTTGAAATGGGTACATTTTGATTTTGATTTTGTGGTGGGGGAGAAGGGGAAATATGCAAATATATCATTAACTAGATCATCCATGATAACTAGCAATTATAAGGATTAAATAATTTTGACAATAATTTACTAACAATAAAAGTAAGCAATTATAATTTTTTTTTTTAAATTTTCGGAATAAAAGTAATTTTTTTTTGGAATTTTTGTAATTTATGAAGATTAAAAAAAATTCACTATTTAACACAATATTTAACTAGCGAGTAAACAATTAAATACTTGAAACAATAAGATTACCTTAAACTCTTAAGATGTAATCACAAACTTTGATAAATGACCGTTGTGTAAATTGGACCAAAATACCCCTCAAACGAATTTATTAACGTATATATTAAAGGACATTTTAGACATTTACAAATAGGTCCGTACGGACCTCTTTGATAACGGGTCAAACGGGCCACGGACCAAACGGATCTTCCGGTCCGTGCGGACTTCCTTGATCCAAGCCCGTCCCCTATGAAAAGCGGGCTGGACGGGTTACGGGCCACGAGCTGAACGGGCCCGAACCACGAGCAACGGTCCGAAAGAACCTCCCACGGATTTGGACCCATTTTGGCCATCTCCACATAAAGTACCCTCTCTCTCTCTCTCTCTCTCTCTCTCTCTGTCTCTCTCTCTCTTTTCAAGTGTTGACTGTTTTGACCCTCTCCATTCCAAATTGAAATTAAATATTGCCTCCATCTCCAAATAAATGTTCATTTTTCCAATACTTTTATCCCAAAATCAATATTCAAATTTTGAAGAATTAATCATCTCTTCTCATGAAACAACACACTCTAATTCACACTTACATTGTTAGTTTATTATGATAAAATCATCAAGGATTTTTATTTAGTTACGCTCAAATCTCAACTTTTCTCGGATGTCCCTAAAATTGAAAACTCCAACATTCATTTAGGAAATAATTTAGAAAAGAAGGGAGTATGTTTTTTAATTTAAAATACACAAATATATTTGTCAATTTAAAGTACGAAATATTTGAAATAGTAGCAACCCTAAATAGTCGTTTGGCAAATGTAAATCAAGCACGTATTTTCACACACACACACACACATTGGGCAATGTCTTCAAGAACCCCATTAAAGAGAGAGAGAGCAAGAGAGAGAGAGAACCACAAAGGCCAAGCCTAGTACTTGTTTTAGGCTTCTGTCTGTTTGCCTGATGCAACTCATGATGTTATGGAAACCCTTTGTGCAAACATCTATATATCATTCACTTGATCCTAATTATTTATAACCGTTAAATCATTAATAAAACACTTCGGCCTAATGGATCCAATATTGAATTTCAGTATCACATATTGAAGCTTAAGAAATGATTCAAGCATTTTAAGATGCCCAGGAGTATGAATAAATTAGTGAAAACTAGGTTTATTTGCATACCCCAATGATAGCTTATAAAACAGCAAGGATTCCAAATAACAATAAGAATCAATTCTGCAACAACGCTATGTTCAGGCGTTTTGTATTATTATTAAGTATTAGAATTTCACAATATAATTAATCTTGTCACAAAATATTGTAGAAATTACAAAATTTAGGGAAAATTTATTTGGACTCACTTAGTGAATTTTGTATTATGAAAAAAAATCAGTAGTAGTATAACTTAAAGGTAAAAAAAGGATCTCCGCTTTCATCAAATTTAAAGTGAGATTAATGTAATCTTCTTCTTTGCGATAGAGGGTGAGCACAAAGATCGGTGCATGTTAATCACCTGTCAAAGCTGATCTTCTCTAAAGCATCTTCCTCCTCTCATTCTTCAAAATTCGGTCTTAGCCAGCTTTAACTGCAGAAGGCGGTATCGATAATAAGAATAGTCCCTCCGTCCCAAAATGATATTCCTACTTTTTTTGTCATTATTACGAATGAACTTTGAGCAATTGCTTTAGGGTTATTTAATTATCCTAATGAAAATATAAAACTTGTTATAGTATTGTTGACGGTGTATCATTTACAAGTTCAGATTTACATTAGTATAATTAAATAAACACATAGTTATTGCTCAAAATTCATTCGTAATAACGGCAAAAAAAAAGTAAAAAGATTTGGGATGAAGTACTATAATCACAATGCACCGTGAATTAAAAACAAATGTTAATGTTTACCTGGTTCAAGAAATCCCTTCTTAAGAGGGTTCAATCCATTGCCAATTTGCAGCGCCTTCCCAAGTCAGACCAATCAAGGGACAGTAATACCCTTCATGGAGCAAGCCTCTGTCAAACAGTGAGATCATTCTACCCCACCATGTTTAGGATTACGGACCAAGCCAACATAGCTTAATAGTCAAATCTCAAATTCCAAATGTTCTGTTATACAGATCGCCTGAATTGGGCAGGCGGAACTTAGAATCCTCATAACCAGAATAGAACTTGTATCCTAATCTGTCGGTTCTGACAAGATCTGACATAGCCATATCATTTCCATTCTGAACCTCACTCCAACCATCCCAATGCCCATTTGACATTATTGTACTCCTGGACTGTGAAAGATGATTGGTTTGCAAGTATGAGGACCGATTATTAGCCAAAGATTGTTCTGGAATCCTAGAAGGTAACCTGTACGCATCACTACGATGTGGTAAACTCTCCCCCATTTCATTAAATCTCTGGTTATGATGAGGAGAAAAGGATCTTTGCATCAATAGTTGTTGAAGTCTGGCATCATTGTCAAAAGTACTAAACTGCGAGTCGAAGTTTGATCTCATGTCTAAGCCTGGGCTGTTGAGCCCACCAGAGAGTCTGCCAACAGCCATAATTGCAGGATCCATAAACTCGTTGTCGCCAATATTACCAATATTTACCCGAGGTGGTGCCTGATGTTGCTTTCTCACCAATGGGGAGTCAAACATGTGATATCCTGCAAAACACGATGATATTGAGCACTATCTTATAACCGATTGTTTGCGAGAGAGAGAGAGAAGAAAGAACATAAAAATATTACTGCCAAAGAAAGAGTCAACTTTCCGTATCTAAAAGTCAACAGGCAACTGAGCCAAATAAATGTTTAGCATACATTAATGATGTTTTAGGAGATAAAATTTCATTCATTAAAGATTTCATTAAAAATGTTAAGTACCAGAGTACAATTTTCACAACTCTAAAAAAAACAATCAATTTGTTTAAATCACGAGTCAAATTTTTATCAAGCTGCGCAAATAAAAACAAATTTCTCTTTGGTAGGAATGAAGGGAACACTAACAAGGATATGATGACTAACCATTATCAAAAGTCTGATCCGGTCTCTCATGAGACGTGAATCCTGGAGGTGGCGTTCTACTGTGCCCCAAAAATCCAGGAGGAGCAGAAACATTAGATCTTGAGCCTGTTTACATTGGACAAGAACAAGTCGGACAAGTTCAGTGAAATTAGAATTAAATCCAAGAACTCAAAACAGGCAAGGCAAACAAAAATACACTTATCATGATCATAGATTCTAACAGCCATAATGAGCGAAGAATCAAGGAACAAAAGGCTGGCTTCACAAATGATTACGCTTTAAGATTCCTAAGCCAACCATCTCTATACAGTAATAACCCTGATTTACATGGAAACCCCACATATTGATAACCAGGCAAACACCAACAACAACGAAAAGCACTAGTGGCAGTGGCCACCACCAATCCAATAAAAGAGGGAAAGATAACAAAAGAAGACACTTCTAAGAATGAAACAAAAAATCATGCAAAGAAAAGTTTGCATCCGCATGCCGCCATGAAACCCATTTAGCAACTTAAAAACAAATGATTCGTCCAAATAACTTACCCACTTAATTCCATGGAAGAACCATGGAAGAAGAGCTCTCTCCCCCTATCAACAATATTTACTTCCCTCCATCCCAAAGAAAGATTCACACTTGCTAAGTCAGTTTTTAAGCCGTCCTTTTTCTTGTGCATATATATTTTCAAGTTTGGAGTACTTTATGTCTGGCACAATATATTTAACATCATCTTCAAAAGAGAGGGAAAAAATTGTTTAGAGATTCAACTCTTTCTCTGGACATACAAACCAGGAAGCATGATTTCTTTCTATGGATGCGAAGTACAACAAGACGGTGATGTATAATCAATCCTACTCCAAGTGACCAAACAATGACCAACAAAAAAAGCAAATACAGAATAACACAATAACTCACCTGAGAACTTATTTGGAGATGGATGAGAATAATTGCTGGCAAAATTATCAGTTTCCTCATAATTAAAAGAAGAGAAACCATTGCCAACTGTAAGTCTCTCAAGATAATTATCTTGGTTATTGACAAAATCATGATTGAAAGAAAGATTCCTGAGACCTTCACCGATATCATTCAAAGATGGTTGGATACTTGATGCTTGATCCATGCATTCTTCCCCTCTTGCAAACGAGAACCTGGATTGGTTGTTGTTTTGTGATTTCCATGAATTTGATGCTCTAAGTGATCCCTGTTGTTTATCAGGTTCACCCAACAATTTAGCCAAATTCTGAGGTGAAGTTAACGACTCATTCCAGGGGTCAAAATCCATAGATAATATATTAGATATTATGCTGTTTTCACCCATAACTAAAGCAGTACTTTGATCCTCCTTGGCTACTGCATCTTCATATGGTACCATGTGCTTCCTATGCCCTTCGGTCTGAAGCAAGGGTGAATATCCAACAGAACCACTGAAAGCAGAAGAATTCACAGCATTTGCAGGGGATCCATTGGAAAATACTGTAGTACTAAAGGCTTGTTGAGGGGAAACCCTGTCAAGTTTATGATCCGTAAATGGTGAATCTATAGAGGCATTAGCCGAGCTGTATGCCTGTTGAGGAGAATAACCCAAAGAATTACTCGAAATATGGAAAGACTGAGATAAATTGTTGACGTAGCTTGTACTATTATTTATAACTTCAGGATCCTTAAGTCTCTGGTCTTCAAAAGATGACCAGTCTTCTCCTGCTTCACTAGTTGCCAGAGCTCCTACTTGGTTTGACATACTTGATGTCCACTTGGAATGTTCACTTTTATCAAAATTATTCTTATCAGCAGCTTTCTCAGCTGTAACTGAAGACACAGGTTCTTGAAATTGCTCAACTTCACATTTTTGCAATCCTTGAAGTTTATCAATACTCATTGCAGATATGTCGGAGCGTAGACTGTAATTATTTCCCTCAGATGCACTATTCCAATTGTTTTCCCTAACTGTACTACTAGGCAGATCTGGACGATCCGAATAATTTGAAATTTGGGAAGCTGTGTGTTTATATTCATCCTTAAGTGAAGCTGTACGAAATTGTTTATTTACAGAAGACACGGAAGGTACTGCAGCCACAAGAGTGTCTGAAACAGTTTTTTGGTGATCTGCAAATGTGAACTGTTTTACAGACTCCACTTCCTCCACTTTATTTTTCCGTTCAGTTACACTGTTTTCTTCATTGAACTTCTTCCCCAAATTACCACTATGTATAGAGCTAGCCACTGCTGTTGAAAAGGCCAATGAACCCCCACATGGCTCAGCTTTCTGCTTAAAAGGTCCATTGGTACTCGATGTACTTGCAGCAAGAGGCTGACTGCTAGAGGCACGCGAACCCCTGGTAAATACATCAAACTCTTTACAAATGAAATTTAATACACACAAAAAATAGTATTCAATCCAGTAAATGCATACCATGAAGCTGCTGCCGGTAGAGCTGCAGACCTTCCAGCGCTACTACTTGGAGGGGAAACTCTTGCACTGCTTGTTGAACTCTGTTAGATAGATCAAAACAAATATATAAATAAATATATCATTAGAGTGAATGTTGGCTTCCGCATCAATCACCATTCAAAACATATTTGAAATATATACAGTAAAGATGGACTACACTTTTCACATGTTGCAATTCATAGCTTATCCGTGAGAAACAATAATAATAATGGTTCTAGTGATCACATATAAAGCAAACTAATAAGAGTTCTTGTGCGGGAAAAACAGGGGAAAAAAGGGGAAAAAATCTATGAAAAGAAATCTTACATTTGTAGGACTTCTACTAACAGGTTTTGCCCATGAAAAAGAGCTCTCATTGCAGAAGTCATCGTCTGGAGGTGGTAAAAAATCTCCAGAACGCCGTTCCATGTCATATGTAGCACCCGTAATTTGTTGAACCCTATTTCTTTAAGAACCACCAGTTAGTTGATTAGGGCATATAACAGATTAACACTACTCCCTCCGACCCACTTGAAAAGATGGGGTTCGAGGGAACACGCAAATTAAGGAAAATGGTCGACAAATGTGTAGTTCTCAAAGTTACCCTCCAAACATTTGAAATCAAAACAAGGAGGGGTATATCAAGTTGGGTGGGAAAGGAGGGTTAGTATAGTAAATTGGTTTGGAAAGGATGGCCCAGAAAGAAAACATATTCTTCATGCGGGACAAACAAAAAAAGAATATCCACCTCTTCATGAGACGGAGGTAGTATTTGATACACTTAGTGCCAGTAAAATGTTGAGGCTTCTTTGTCTCTAATGAGCTCTAGGACGGGAGAGTTTTTTCTACTATAACTTTTGGTTCGTGGTCATTGTTGGTTGGGGTGCCTGTGTATGTCATGTGTGTATGCGTATGTGTGTTAAGGGGACAAGGGTAACCAAATCAAGCATTCTTGCAACTTTTTAAGAGTCTCAACTGCAAAAGACAGATTTTTATTTTCTCTTTTCTTTTTGTGTGCAGAAATGAATATCGTAGCTTCGAAGGAAAGTACTACAGAATCTCCTTGAATTAGTTTTCTTTTTTGTCTCGGGTTTCTTCGAATCTAACCCAACATATAAAAACCAAAACAAAAAAGAGCTGAAAGAAACATTGTTCTTGAGCAGATATAATGCAAAGAAGATTAAACATATGCTCACTGGCAAGGAACATGATTCAAAGCCAGAGAAATAGCTATGTTCCATGTGTAATTGCAACTATTGTACTCAATGACAAGGGGGCTTTGCATATCCAGTGTTAATGGTATTCATAGAAGCTCATGCACGAGAATGCCTGATGTAGGGGTGGCAATTTCTGACCAATGGGTAAACCCATTATAATTTTGTCATGCTTTGAACTAATGTACATTGCATAATGTACAATAGTTTTTAGTATTATATTTTTTATGGATAACACCCATTGGGTAGAAACACCCATTTTGCCACCCCTAGTCTGATGCTAACCCAAATCCACATGAAGACAAGGGGAAATGGAAATCAGGAACTGAATGCATCACAATAAGAAGATACCTTGTGTACGCTGATATTATTTCATCTTTGGTAAAACTATCCTCCTGTGAACCAATCTCATGCAAGTATAGACAATCTGGAATTGTGCAAGGCTGTACAGCAAAATATTGAATCCTTCATCACATAGGAAAAAATAAATGTGTGTGTGTATGTATATATGTATATAATTCCGTGATAATAGAATCAAACCTAATTTGATACTCCCTCAGTCCCATAATAAATGTCGCATTTGACTTGTCAACGTTTTAAAGGAATATGCTTTACTTGTTTGTACATTGTTTGCACAATGGTAAATTGCACTAAGATTATTTCCTTATTTAGAAATGCGACATTATTATGGGACGGAGGGAGTAATTCATAAATGTACAAATATCCCTGCAAAGAGAATAAAACTTAATTTGACAACTCATAAATCATACCACACTTCTCAGCCATGCATGGCAATATTTTGTGGTCCCAAAACAGGCTCTGCAACATCAAACTAAAATTTATTAGCTATGATAACAAATTATAGACACAGACACGCTTCACACACACACAGAGTGGGGGGGGGGGTTCATGTTCCAACCTCAAAGGTCTACCCTCCAAGATGAAGCCATGTACAGACCGTATACTCCGAATCGCTTCTTCCTCCTTTCCATATGTGATATATCTGGACAAAATAAACAAATGAGGAGAGTGGAATTTCTTAATGGTGAAGCACAATATGCAATTCGAAAGTTAATGGAAAATTATGTCAAACATATCAGTGTCAAGGAAATGAGTCCTAGAACATGTGGGTACATGTGCCCACACCTGTGGACATATGAATAGCCTTTGTTGAAAGATAGTAGGATTTTGCTTGATTACAGGCGTCTAAATTTGGAGCACTTTACATCATCCGTATGGTATTATTGCCTTTGTAAATATATAGGGACATGTCAAAGTTTCTTCAATTTTGAAAGTTGCTGTCTCTGTAGCCACTAGTGTTTGGGTCCACAAACCATAGGTTAACGACAATATCCAACATAATAACGATTGAACAAATACTCGGCCATTTTCTCAAAAGAAGAAAAGAAGACAGTAGGAAGATAAAGACAATGAGCAAAATATTTGAAGGGCGAGTTACTGCAAAATCAAGAACATCAGCCTCAGATAAGTCCAGCATTCCATATTAGAGTTAACTTACACACTACAAGTATTGTTTGCAAACTGCTGTATTGCACCAGCTGCTGTCCGAGATATAGAAACCTTTAGAACCTTTCCATACTGGCCAAAATACTCTTTTCGCTGTAAAAGCTGCAAATAGAGTTTCAAGTGAATTAGGATAACAGAATCAAAACAATCAGAAAGAGGAAAAGGGATCACAGAGTGGAGAGAGAGGAGGAGAGTACATCTTCATCAGCTAAACTAAGAGGTAACCCCACGATATAGACAAGGTTCCTTTGAATCACCCTCACGCTGCTTAGCTGCATTCTTCCTTCCGAAGTTTTACTTTTTCCCTTTTGTGACTTCATTTTCTTCTCCATACTCATTTCGGCCACCATCCTGTTAGCAGGAAAGTAGTATTAAGAAAAATAATGGAGTCAAAATGAATCATAGATGAACGAAGGGATTCTGGGGATGCTTTTATTTCAAGACAACTTGTTAAGATACCAACCTCTTGCACTTTGATGCCGTCCCTACAATTTTTTCTTTGTTGTAAGGTTTACGACATGCTGGGCATTTGCCGTCCGTCTGATCTTTCTCAGCCATGTCCATTATGTGATGCCAGCACCAAACACAGATCTGCATGCATGGAAAAGTGCAACTAAGTATTGTCTCCACAACAAGAAGCATATAAAACGCAGCGATGCCAGTATCAGTGTTACTCCCTCCTCTCCAAACCATCACATGGACAACAGGGAATCCAACATACCAAGGGCTCGTGCGGTGCAGCGGTATTAAATAGCAGCTTTGTTCATATAAATGTGTTTGGTAAATTAATTCAAAACATGGCTTTTCCGCATCTTTCCAAATAAACGCAGCTTTTTAAGAAAAAGTTCAAAACTGCAACATATATTAAGAACATCTTTAATATTTTAAAAAAAAATGATTTTTAAATGCTGCATTGAGACAAACTTTTAAGACTTCTGATAGCATTTTGGCCCAAAATGCTGCCAAAACGAGTGACTAGACGGGCTCTAAATTACTACTACCTTTGTCCCAAAATGAATGTTCAAAAAAATTCAAATATGCTTTTTGATCAATAGCAAACTTGAAAAAAAAATTGGACATATTTTGAAACGGAGGGAGTAATATTAATAATCGAATGAATTCACTTTTTTATCTGCCAGGTTATGTAGGACACCTGTTTTGGAACATGCTGAGTATTTAATAGACATTATTTTGTACCCATGAACTTGACCACAATACCATCAGCATTAATTGCTAAAGAAAACAGGATACATTATATTTCAAAGACATTTGCAACAGTATTAAAGCAGTGACTTTCAGAAAGATGCCCGATCGGCTAAATGGAGTAACAATAACAGAAGCCAATACAAGAGCACCACATACACAAACATACCACCTCTTTATACAGAGAACAGGTCTAAATTATATGCAGTTAAATTAACGATATCCACAAGATAATCCTGATTAAGATGAAAGACAACAGCGTGCATGCACTGAACACATTTATGAAATGGCTTTTCACGAACCTAAAGACAGGCCTGCATGGGCACATATTTTCAGTTAAGTTAATAGCATTTTTTCCTCGTGCACATTCATTATGACATAAATGGTTGCTTAGATGGAGAGAACCATCTTTGCATGAGGATTCCTGCTCACAGTGATGCCAGTTTTTTTTTCCTTCAAATCAGAGTAGAATTGAAGTTGATTGGGGAGGGGTGTGAACAAGTTCTTTTATTTTTACAAAACCAAAATTGAGTAAAAAAGTTTAAGAACTGAGATTAGTGACATTTCCTTCTTTCATGCACTTTATCAGCTAAAACTGCTGTATTCAAACATATTTTTCCTCTCCAACAAGATGGAAAAGAATCCATTATATTATTTATTCAAGCAGGCTAAAAAAACAAGGTTTAAGTTTTGAAGGCGAACATTAAAACTAAGATGACCATTAACTCTAACATAAATTAGCATGATGAGCACAGAAGTTACCATGCTGAATCCTATGTTTAAACTTTAAAGAGACACTATTTCCATGTCTTTTAGCTGTAAGTGGAACGTAGTGGAAATCTTAGTTGCGAAAGGCTAGCGCCTCTCTCGCCCGCCTCGCCATTTTGGCGCCTTTAGGGGTCGACCGCCTTTTGGTTTTATGGCGGGCTGTTGTGTGCCTTTTAGGCCAGGCTTTTCTTGGTTACAGTGAGAGGCGTGAGGAGTCCGCCTTTGTCAAAAGACATAATAGGCGTATTTGTAGTGTTAAACTATGTCATTTTGTAATTTTAGTTTCAATAATTTAACTTACCCAATGCGTTGTTTTAGGATAATATGGAGTAAAGATAGCTTGTGGCGTACATGGGAAAGAAAGATATCCATAATTTCTCTCGAGCGATCAAAAGAAAATAAGTGTGATAAATAACAAATCAGAACGACGACAAAGGAGTGGGATAAAAACATTACAAATAGCTTGCTTTATTCACATTTTTAAAGGGAGGTTTGCAAATTATAATATGTTTACTAATTTAATTTGTTTTTCGCTTTACTTTGGGTCTCCTTTGTCATTTAAAGTTTTAACTATATCTTATGTTCATCTCTAGGTATGGAATTATACATTTAAAATTATATACTCGAATTCACATATTTCACGCTTTTAAACGACTACTTGTTTATTGATTTGAATATAAAATGTGTTTTTTTTCTTAGAATTCTCACTTTTGGTTGCTTTAGTTGTGTTAAGTTGCTATTACATGTGAAATTGTGACTTTTATTTAATGCAAAATTCTTGTTCTTAACATGTTTAAGATTTGTTTAATATATTTTACATATATATTATTTTACTATTCCTTTTGTTCTATTTTACCGCCTTGCTCGCCTTTCGGCCGCCTTTCAACCGCCTCGCCATTCGCCTTTTCTAGGAACTTCTCGCCCGCCTCTCGCCATTCGCCTTTAACAACTATGGTGGAAATTCTTGTCATTTATTTAATATAAGCTTGAGATTTTTATTTTTTATGAGAAAAGAACTATATTAGATTAAAGAGCAGAATTTAAAAGAGACTGATAAAATATCCATCCAAAAACAAAAGAAAAAAAAAGGCTAGAAAATGAGAAAAGAACAACTAAATCACAGCAGCCCAATCTCGTCTCAGATCTGAAATAGACACTCCCCGAAAAGCACCATTTGCTGACGCCCAAAGAAAAGATAGAGAGACCACTCGCTCCCATAATAAGTGATTTGAAAGATGTTATTTCGAAAGATCCCATTATTCCTCTCCATCCATAAACACCAACAAATGGCTGATACCCCACATTCCCTTAACTGGACTGCATCCTTGTCCTTACCAAACCATGGAAATGAATCTGTAGAAAGGAATTTAACGCTCTAGGTTTAACCCAATTTTCCTCGGTCACCTCAAAAAGTCGATTCCAAAGATAATCAGCAACAGAACAATGGAGGAATAAATGATCATGTGACTCTTCTGAGAGCTTGCAATTAACACACCAGTTAGGCGAGATACATTTAAAAGGTCATCAAATCTGAAGATTCACAACCCAAGACACAACCTAACCATAACCTTTTTTATGAGCGGATGATAATGCAAATTTCCTTGCCGCCCCAGGCAGCCACATGTGACAGCAGAATCGAGTTCAAACTCAATCCATAGCCAGACAATAGGAAATAAGACATTCTAAATACCCTTGTGTCCTGTAGGAGACGTGAAAAACACCAACATGCAACCTTCCACTCGATGACACATGTCCACCACACTTTCAAGTGTCAGATTTTAATTTTTTTCTCTCGAAATTCCGGTTCGTTGGGACTACTAATTCATAGAAGGTTTTAGCATTCAAAGCTGATAAATTCAATTCAAATTAAGAAAAGAGAAAACATGAACGATTGATGCAGCGATGAGTGTTGGATATCTAAATAACGCTTTACCAACAACAACAACAGCAGGATTACCCCAGATCCTAAATAAACAATGTACAACCGTAGTTATTGAAGGTGACCGTTGTTCCTGCATCAGGTCATACGGGAGTTCACGCAAGGTTATAGTGCCTCAGAATGCCCGGTAAGGTTAAAGAATCAAGGAAAGGTGTCCACTCTTTTTGCCAAGGGAACAAATGCCAAAAGAATAAAAGAAAGAAACAACGAAGCCTTCCTCCATAACAGTATAGAGATTGATCCCAAAGATGGATTAGTGTGATTCCGAAGACCATGTCTATGTGAGGAGGTCCGCCAATGAATTTCAGGAGGATTCTCCGGTGCGTGGTTCATGTGGGTTTGTTTCTTGCGACTTTAGCAATGACTAAGATAGGGCCACCTGCCCAGGAGGCAAGATCTAGTCTAATTTTGGATAAATAGTGACAGTATCAATCCTTTTGCGAGATAAAACAAGGTAAGGGATCTAAACTAAATTAAGTTATGGTTGACTATATGATAAGGACATAACTTTTATAGTAGAATAAGGAAACTAAATTATATTGGAAAAGCAAATCACTGATTAATAGTAAATAGCATAACCTAATTTGTTGTTAGTATTTTTTCACTTATTTTCCATGACTTCATTTCTCCACGTGACTATAAGACTGATTATATTTTAAAATATAAGTCTCTTAATTGTTGATTTGTTTGCCGCCACTTCCCGGCCCGCCTCTCGGCCATGAAAGGTAACTCTTGCCCCTCACTAAAAAGAAATTAAACTGACCTCATAGCCACACTTGCAAGGCTTCAGCTGCTGATCTGTTAAATCCATCTCCTCAGCGCAAAGAGGACAAGTCTTTTCTCCTTCGTCACTCATGGTTGCCTAATATATTGCACAAGAAAAAAGCTCAAATAAGATTTAACTAATCCAACTACCAATTACACAACATTTCATACTTCTATAACAGTATAGAAGTACAAGTTTTCATATGCAACTAAACCAAATGATCTCCAAATCCCACAAGGTGCAAATTTTCAATTTCCATATGCTTTCATCAAAAGCAAAGTAAACTTTACATGGTCCCGCAAAATCAAAACTTCATTAAAGCTAAAGTTTTTAAAGTAAATCAAGAAAAGGGAAGAAAATGCAGCATAGGTGATACAAATGAAGTAATAAGATCCAATAAACAACAACTATCTATAATAAAACGTAAATAAAATCTGCAAAATCCTATCCAATGCTAAATCCATAACTCATTCCAGTCAAAAGAAAATGAACACGCAGATCAAATACAACAAAACAAAGGAATAGATAAACAAATCGATACATTTATTCGGAATGAAAACCACTAGCTACCTACCAAACCAGACTAAATCAAATAAAAAAAATAAAAAATCCACACAGTCTAAACCTAACCAAATCTGCCCAGCGTACATGCAACAAAACTAAACTCAAAACTGGAAAAACCATCGCCGATACAAAATGAATAAGGAAAAAATCAACAATGATACGAGATTGAAAGGTGCATATAAATACAAATTAGGGATCTAATCGAGCTAATGAAATAAAAATCAGGATCCGAAATTGAATAAACAATTATCAAGGATTGATTGAAAAATGGACTTACAGTTGGGATTGGATCAAACGAGAGCGGAGAACTGGAGAGAGGATGAGATTAGAGAGAGAAACAAATACACGAGGAGTTCAGGAGAGAGAGAGAAGGGGAATGGACTATGCTTGGGATAGGTTTATAAGTAGGTATTTCATATTTGTGGGGTTGTTTAAATGCCCCCTAGGTTTTTGGTTGATTAACGGAATTACGCGGTTTCTTTTTCGACCCGACCCTGAGAGCTGGATGTGATTGCAGGCGGCAGGGAAAATGTCGGAACTCTCCCAATTCGAGTAGTACCACTTACTACAAATCTGGCTTAGATTGTGTACGGGGTTGAAATGGTGGAATGAAATTGGTTTCAACTAGGTGAAAAAGTGTGCAATGGGTGAGTTGAAATTTGAGGATGAAATATTTCATTCAGCTGAAAAAAAAAAACTTTTGAGTGACACGTGGCGGCTTGTCATTCGACCGCATTTGGCGCGTGCGCCTCACGGCCGGGCAAGTCGCGTGAGGCGCTCCAATTTTCCTTTTTTTTTCTGGTTGTGCCAAGTGTCACCTTTGTATTGGTCCGTTGGATTTTCGAAATTTTTTTTATCCCAATTCTTTTAGCTGAATTATCACCTGGTAAATTAATTTTTTATTATTTTTTTTCGCCAAAATTCATCATTTTTTTTCCTATAAATTGATGCAAGTTTCATTTGATTTGGACACCAAAAAAAAAATACACTCATTTCTCAATTATCCTTCTTCATTTTAGCCTTTATTTAAAAAAAATCATTATCCTTTTAGTGAAATTTGTGATTTAATAATTTTATTGTCTTTCATTATTTGTGTCGCGAGCTAAGTTTATTGTAACTTTTCTTATTTTTAATAATAATTATCGTCATTTATCTAATTATTTAATTGCAAAAAAAAATTAATTAAGTGTGAAATATTTTTTTAATTATAAATAATAATAATAATTATTATTATTTTACGAATCATAAAAATAGAGAATATAAATAAAATAAAAGTGGTGGGGTATAGAATGATGAGTTGGAGGGAGTTGAAATTTAATTTAATTCAACCATTGTAGGGTGGTTAAATGAAATGGGTAGTTGAAATATGAGGTGGATGAGATAAAGTGAGGTAGAAGAGATAAAGTGATTAAATGAAATAATTTGTTAAATGAAATCATTGCTCAGAGTCTTATGCTATGCTGGTTTTGGATTGGGGTCCTGATTAGCAAGTAAAATCGTAAAAGAGGTTATTTTAATTTAAGTAGGGGTTACAATTCCCACTAATCTTCAATCAGTCGTCCCAAAATGAATATCGTAATTTGTCTAAAGAACTCACTTTACTTACTAGATTATACAATCTATATTACAATAGTTGTGGCTCTCAACCGTCACACAAAAAGTGGTCAAGATTTCATTTCACCAAGGACAAATAACGGCCTAGATTTAAAGTTGGAAAAAGAACATAAAACCCTGCTACACCAGTTCCTCTGTTCAACCCTCCTACACCAGTTCCTCGGTTTCTTCTCACTTTCTCCTTTCCGCCCAAGATTTCCCAAATCCGGCAATTTCTCCACACCCACATGACCATGACCAATTCATCTCTTCCCCTAATCCCACTTCAATTACTAATAACCCAGTCTAAGAATCCTTCTTCCATTGCTATAAATCCAGTCCAAATCCTATTGTCATTCCTATTTCATTGCTTAAAACAAAAACTATCTCCCAGCTTCTTCTCCAGCCGATTTCTCCTATTTCAAATCCGAACGGAAATCGAACTCCTCCTTCAAATCGATCAGGAGTTCTGTATAAATAATGGACCTCTCAGCAGCGCTCCACCCCTCCTTCTTCCTCAACTCAGCAGCGCTCAACCCCTCCCTCTGCCTCAACTCAGCGGCGAACTCTCTCTGGGTACATTCTCTTTTCTTTGGTTGGTTTATCATTGTTGTTTCCTCCAGAATTTGAGTGCACTCCACCCCGTTCAGGTGTGTATGCCTCGACCCAAACTTCTGTGATATTTTTTTGCTATAAAAAAAACATTATCATTACATGATTGTTGATAAGCTATTATGCATACGAATTGCATATTGCGTCTGTTCTTCTTCTTTTCATAAACTATGCTTCTATTCCTTTTATATGATTGGTTTTCCTTTTTATCTTTGTTTTCCTTTTATTTTAGCTTATTAGATCACGTGTTTATTTACAATTTCCTCATTTTATTGTCTGAAGTGGTCAAATATTGGATTACAAGTATTGAATAAAAGTGTGTAAACTGAAATTAGAACAACAAAAAGTGCCCTTCTAACACCAAACACTGTTCCACTTAAATTATGGTATTGTGATTCTCGGAGCAAAATTTCTTTGATATACAGTTCTAGCAACAATACGCAATTAAGGCCTATGATACTGTTGCAGAGCGTTTAAACGGTTGTAATCCATTTTTCCATCCACCCTTTGTTGATCTCTTCTGTTGATCTGCTTCATAATGTGCAAACCAAAGATCCGTAGCCTGCATATAGAACAATGGTGTCACTTTTGAGCTATAAATGCATGAGCAGAAAACCCCAAACCTAACTGGTTCACAAATGTTCTTTAGCGCTAATGGTTTCTTTAATATCAACTCTATAATTTGAAATTAGTTTTCTTCTCCCAAATATCTCGATGCTAAAGCATCTTAATTTGAAATCTGGTTAGTAATAAGCACAAACTAATCGGGCTGGTGAGTAATTAATATTATCCCGGATGTGGTGACGATCGATGATAATTGACTAATGCATGCATGTCAGTGACCCGAAACTTTGTCTTTTTGGAAACTTACATGTTAGTCACGAGTAGTCAAAGTAACCAAACCTTGAATTCATCTATATTGGTAGTATATCGTATATCTAAAGGGAGAGAGGGTAAGCGACCTATTTTCACTTGGATCCTTTGTCGTGTTGGTTTAGTTTTAGCTCTTCCGTGGTAAGTTAGAATTAGTGATTAATGATGTTTCATGCCCGCATTCATTCAGATTCAAGACATTCTCGAACCAAGCTGGGTTATCAAGGTTATAAAGGAAGTAGCAGATTAGCTGACTGGGCTGATCAATGATATTAGATTTTATTCCTAATCACTAATCAATGAATTTGATTGATATGCTTATCGTGTAATCATCCTGGTCTAAGTAGTGGAAGTAGTTGTCGCATCTTCCTTCGTTGTTAGCCGCGATGTTCCAGCTTAACTCTGGTTCTATTTGCCATGAATCCGAATTAAAATTGAACTCTTTTCAGATATGATTTGTTCATGAATTGGTATTTGCCCGAACTTTCGGTGGTCTCAATCCTCAAGAGGAAAAGTACCATAAGACCACTATGGGTAGTTCTCGCTGGGAACTCCGTCGAGAAGCATCGGACCATTCAAGGTAGTTGTCAAACATTTGACCATCTCCCCTTAACATGCCCCGCAGATCTCCTAAACTGTAACTCTTCTCCTACACGCATAAAGTTTATAATAAACAGGTAGTTATCAAGGTCCGAACTGGTATCAAGCCAAGGAGACTTGCGATGTCAAGGCATTGCTAAAACAAGAGGATGAGAACACGAACACGAAAACTCGGATCTTGGATTGCATTTGTAAAGAACTATAATCGCTTCAACTCAGTATTTACGTATAAAATTGTGATGAAAAATAAGAAACAAAAATGAAAGTTTTTTAAGCCAAATGAGCGGACTCAAATATTTAAACACGTTGCAAAAGAATAAGGGAGACTCTTTAGGCAAATTTGCAGGATGTCTCGTCTTTTAAGAAATAAAACAACTAAATTTTTTATTTTGAGATTTAAAAAATTAAAAATCTTACTCCTTTACCCCGGGATGAAAACCAAACATTTTATTTGCATCCTTTTTGTGGAATAATGGTGATCAAGAGAAAGCTCATCGCTATCATGGGAAAAAAATTTGCAGATCTAAGATGGAAGGAGGCCTAGGTATTAGAAACCTAGAGGACATAAACACCGCCCCTAATTTCAAAACCGGCTTGGTCCTACCTTCAAGGGCAATCTCTATGGGCACGATATATGAAAGATAAATTTCAAGGTCGAAGATCTACAAGGCCTCACACATATGGAATTCTCGTTTTAAAATTCTTCCCAGATTAGATCGTAATTGCATTCGGGAAGTGGGAAGGTGATATCGCCTGAACAAAGAACTGGATGGGACAGCTCTGCCGGCACTTCGATGACAATCTCACAGCCAAGGAAGGACTCGCAACAAATTCGTAATATGTTACCTTTGGATTCCGTTCAATTTCATGAAGATATATTAAGTGGTGACTCTTACTACAGGAAACATGACAAATTAAGATTTCAAATTTTCATCGACAAAGCAGCTTTGAAAACTCGGAAAATGGTGGGATTTCATAAGGACCAAAGGAAGATTGGGTTAAATGGGTACAAAGGTTTGGCATAAATGTATTCCAACTAAAGTCGCTTGCTTCTCGTGGAGAATGATGCTTAATGGCTTAGCTGTAGATGAAAGATTACATAGGAGAGGCATCCCATTTGTTTCCAAATGTTCATGTTGCAAAGATAATCACTAGAAGGAATCAAACACTCACCTATTTCTGCACTCTCAAATAACTGTGAGTTTATGGGAACAATTAGCCACAATTTTTGGGTTCATGTATGTATATATATATATATATATATATATATATATATATATATATATATATACTTACTTTGATCATCTATTGGAGGTTCGATGCACAAAGTGTCTCAAAGATCTCGACACACATGATAAGGCCGGGAATAATTCTCGTTTAGATGTCGAAATCGTGGGAAGGCAAGATGCAAAATGAGATATGAGGAAATCCCCATGAACTTGCATGAGATATTGAGGAAAGTGAGAAGTAATTTACAAGACATGCGCTAACCTTTACCCCTAAATCTCGAGCAAAAAGTGGTGATCCGAATACGATGAGACAACCGAATATTGCTGCTAAGAAGCCCAAAGCAAAGAGTCTATAAATCCATTAGATGGGAACCACCTGGCAAGAATAAGTACAAACCGAACACGTATGGATCACCTAGGAACAATGTTTGCATTGGGGGTGGAATTATGCGGATGATAGAGGGCGCACTGGTCAAGCCTAATTTTTATGGTCAAGGCACAAATATGAAGGGGAGATTCTAGCCTTGAGAGATGGTTTAAAACTGTGTCACCAGTTAAGCTTACAAAACATGTGTTGAATCTGACTCGATGATGACAATTTCTGTGTAACAAGGGAAATACTGTGGTCCTTGGACTTTCTCATATGAGCTTAAAGAGTGCAAGCAACTTTGTGGTGATTGGGAAATAAAACATGTATATAGAGAGGGAAATTCAGTGGCTGACAGATTGGCTAATAAATAAATTTAAAAGTATTGCTCAAATTTCATTCGTAATAACGAAAAAAAGTGGGAAGATCATTATGGAATGGCGGAAGTGTTATTATTCTAAAAATTTACATTTTATATAGATATGATTTTGAACTTCTTTTCCTCACTGACTCTCCTTTTTGGCATACTGTCCCGTGCCAATGGCACGGGCTAGAGAGTACTAGTAATTATACAATATGAACACAAGGTCATTTTCTTATGAGTTTATTGTCAAATTATCACACGTACTAATTGAGAATATTTAATGTTACATACATAATTTTGAAATATGAAATGTCATCTGCATACTTTATTTTGATTTAAATTGAATCACTTTTTCTAACACCCGTTTAAAAAGTTAAAAACTTCATGATAAAATTATGTCGAAGTGATACCTCATGTTAAAATTATCCCATTTTGTACCCTAAATTAAAAAATAAAGTTTTACCAATAAGACCTTGAGATAGGGTGGAATTTACCAATAAAAATCGTACATTTCAAATTCTACCTTAGGATCCAAGACTTCAAATCAAAACGACCGTAGAGTTCCTGACCCTATTTATAATAATTTAAATGGCCAAACTACCCCTCCTCAATCTCTTTCTATCTCTATCCGCAATTTCTCTTCTCTCTCTATCCGCAATCCGTTTCTCTCTCTATTCGCAATTTGTGCGCAATTCTCCTCCACCGGCGATCAATTCCAACTTCTCCACCACCGGCGAGCTCCATGGCTAGACTGCCACTGCCATACCCATAGCCACCACCGTGAAATCAAACACCAATTATTCTCAATCAAACATATAAAAACCCCAAATCCGTGTTCCTTATCTTTCAATTTCGCCAACCCCAAATCCCCTTCACCCCAATTCAACTTTCCAGGATCATTCTCGATGAAGAAGAAGAGTTTGAGCGCAGGAATTCGAAGTCGCTCGAGCTTGGGAAGAAGGTTCAACAGTTACTGAATCGTTCACCTTACAGTGGCGATGTAGAATTGAACTCTAAGTTGATTGAAATGTATGTGAAATGTGGTAGTATGAGAGATGCACGCATGGTGTTTGACAAAATGCGCGATCGGGATTTAGGTTTGTGGCATTTGAAGATAAATGGGTATGCAGAAAATGGGCAGGGAAGCGATGGGTTATTGCTCTTTGAATAAATGAGGCAGGTGCAAATCAGTCCCAATGGGGAAACATTTGTTACAGTTTTATCAGCTTGTGCAAGTGCAGAAGCAGTCGAAGAAGCTTTAACACAGTTTAAGCTGATGGAAAACGAGAATAAAATCACTCCAGTCCTTGAATGAAGCCATGGAATTTCTGGGCATTTGAATGAAGTCATATAATTGATGCTTTGAGAACTCTTAGGGAGTTGAAGCTTCTTAGGCATATTAGGCACGAGAATGTGATTGCTTTGAAGGATGTTATGTTGCCTATTCAACGGAATAGCTTCAAGGATGTGTATTTAGTTTATGAGTTGATGGATACCGATCTTCATCATATTATAAAGTCGCCACAACCTCTTTCCAATGATCATTGCAAATACTTCTTGTTTCATGTAAGATTTTTTCTCAAGTTATTTCGAGTGGCTGATCGATTTTCAACTTGAATCTACCCTAGCTTATAGGAGTATTAATGGTAACGATTTAAATTGCTGAAATAACACTATTGAAGTAAGAATTAATGCAACCTTCCAGATTGTGTGTGGCCTATGTTTTGTTAACTAGTATGTTTGTTCTTGGGCATTTTAAGCGTTAGTTAAGGAAGTCAATGCACTATTATTATGTGGTCATAGATCATTTTTTGCCTTTGCTTTTTCTTTCGTTTTTGAAATTTTTCTGTTTTAGCTGTACGCATCAGTAATGTGAAACACAGGCCTCTCTTGATTAAGCTGATCCAGTTTTGAGCTTTGTATTATACATGATGGGTGGGCAAATAACTGCAATCAGATGGTTGTGGGATATCAATATCTCCCTTAGCTAAGTCATTGGACATTCGGTCCCATTTATGCCCCCCTTCATATGATAATTATAATGATAATATTATAAATAATAATAATAACAACAAATTTGATAATAATTCTTAAGTGGTTTATCTGGATGACTATATATGTTGTTAGCTTATGATTCCCCTTTCTACTTTCATGACCATAATTCCAGTGTTAATGGTGTTGATAGCACTTCTGTTTCTCTTATGCATTTCATGATAGGACAAAGATTAAAATGTGTTGCTCGATGATATTCTCTATGTACCTCAATAGAAGTTGTATTTTACTTCAAGCAACCAGAGCAACTATGTCAATCCTCTGTATTTACTCGAGTTGCTTCTGTAATCTTATAACCCTCAAGAGTCAACCCCGTTATTATATATACACAGTTACATGTGTTCTTTTCTAATTTTTTTAGGCGTCTCTTAATTTTTAATTTTATTAGTTTCTCATTGTTGTAGTAATCATTTTTCTTGCAAAATTAAAGTATGGAATAACCATTACTGGATTTATCTGGAAAACTAGTTATTTTTTGCTTGCCCACTCCCTCACTCCTATTTATGGGGTTATTATGGTCATATTTACTTTCATTTCTTTTGCATTATTATTGATATACATTTAATATCCAGATGCTTCGTGGTTTAAAGTATCTTCATTCTGCAAACATACTTCATCGTGATTTGAAGCCCAGAAACCTCCTAATCAACGCCAACTGCGAGCTGAAAATATGTGTTGTTCGTGGTATATGATGAAAAGATCACCTTGTGGTGATTAGTAATTTGCACTTCCAGTGTCTTAGTGAATGTGAAATAGAATTCTCAGTTTATAAATGTGAAATAACTATGATGTGTATTTCACACTTTTATATAACTGTGAAATAGAATTCTCAGTTTATAAATGTGAAAACCATTATACAGCTATACTCATCAAAACAGTGAAATAGAATTCTCAGTTTATAAATGTGAAAACCATTATACAATTATACTCATCAAAACTGTGAAATAGAATTTTCAGTTTATAAAGGTGAAAATCATTATACAGTTATTTACATCAAACATTTTTATATAACTGTGAAATACAATTCTCAGTTTATAAATGTGAAAACCATTATACAGTTATACTCATCAAAACTGTGAAATAGAATTAATGTGAAAACCATTATACAGTTATTTACATCAAACTTTTTTATATAATTGTGAAATACAATTCTCATTTTATAAATGTGAATATCATTATACAGTTATTTACATCAAACATTTTTATATAATTGTGAAATACAATTCTCAGTTTATAAATGTGAAAACCATTATACAATTATTTACATCAAAATTGTGAAATACAATTCTCAGTTTATAAATGTGAAAACCATTATAAAGTTATTTACATCAAACATTTTTATATAACTGTGAAATACAATTCTCAGTTTATAAATGTGAAAATCATTATACAGTTATTTACATCAAAACTGTGAAATACAATTCTCAGTTTATAAATGTGAAAACCATTATACAATTTATACTCATGTTTGAACAAATGATAAATGATTTTTCTCAATTTTTTACAAGTGAAAAATAATTTTATTTTATTTATAAAATTTGAAATATATGATGAGTAAACTTGTTTGATTCGTCTTGGCGATGCGCTTAAAACAATGGTTTCAGATTATTTTTTTGACTTTTAAATTTTAAGATATTGCATTTTAAAAATTTAAGAGAAAAAAAAAGGAAGAGAGAGAAAAGGTGAGAAAGAAAGAAGGTAAGATAAGAAGAAAAACGTAAAAAAAAAAGAGAGAGAGAGAAGTGTTGACAGGGCATGGGAGGAGAGAGCAGCGTGGGTGGGTGGGCGTGTGAGTTAGGCCGAGGGTATTCTGGTCTAGCAAAATTATAGGGATTTATTGGTATATTTTGAAAATGTCTGATTTTTTTTTTGTCATTTTTATTTATCTGAGGTACTTATTGGTCAAACCTCTTATCACACTTCTTTTACACTTCTTTTGTCGAATCAATAGGAATCTTGCAATAAGTACACTCTCATCATTCACGGCTTTTATTGGAAGCCTAGAGAAAATAATTACTCCCTCCGACCCACAAAGAGTGTCACCCTTTTAGGGGTGGCACGCAAATTAAGAAAAAAAATGAGAAGAAAAAATGTTGTGAGTTTAATTTGAAAATAGGAGAGAAAATTAGTGGAGGAAATAATGAATTTAAAAAGTGTTGTGAGTGTAGAGGAGAGAGAATTAGTGGAGGGAATAGTGGATGAGATAATAGAATATTAATAAAACATTTCCTTTTTAGGAAAGGTGACGCTTCAAATGGAACGCCATTTTGGGTAAAAAGTGACACTCTGCTGGGACGGAGGGAGTATTCATCATTCACGGCTTTCAATGGAAGCCTAGAGAAAATAATTAGCCCGAGATTGTATATGGGAAGAGAAAATCATAGCTATATACTAGCTTTGTGGTATCGATCCGACTAGAAAAATTCAGAGATTGCAGGCACAAGCTTATGGTTGAATTTGGCTGTAAAAAAACCAATACTTGGTTTTGCATATTATTGAATGCTTTTAACTTACATATTTGGACTCTTATAAAAAACCAAATAATACCCAACATCAAAAATATGAGCCAAAGTAAGGTAAACAGAGTCAATATAAAAAAGCCCCATCAAAACACAAGCAACCATATCCCCTTCAATGAATCCAACCGTCAATCGACTCTCAAGAATGTAAGCTTGAGCGAAAGTCGTGACCGTAAAAGTAGTCGAATAGAACAATGCTGTGGTCGATATAAAATACTGCAACGGCAACGCGATATAGAAATCGTGCATATGAAATGCAGATATTTGAATAGAAAGAAGTCCGCCCAAAGTGAATATGGAGGCAAATAGAGATGCTATAACATAAAACAAGAACCATTCGACTTCTTTATTGTGGTTTTTGAGTAGGACGGGGTGACCTTTGGATTGGTCGAATCCTCCTGGGATGGTTAACATTGCAGCTATATTGACAGTGCCAATTAGGGTGGAAACAATCATTAGGCCTTGGTTCATTTCTTTGGCTGCTTTCTCTGCTTCTTCTCTTAGAGATGAATGATGCTTTTCGAATAATTCTTCAGCTGTCATGTTGTTGTTGTTTCTAAGGCGCCATAAATGTGGCTTCGTGTCACGCTTGGCACGCTGTATAAGAAATGGAGAAGAAATTAACATCCGACAAATTTATGAATATTTTCCAACAAAACTGCATCTCAAGTTTTTGCTAAACAAGCAATGTATTCAGAATAAATAATGGGTCGATGTCAATGATATAAGCATGATATACATTGTTGAGACTGTCTATAACAACTTAAAAACTTTTAAATGAGCAAGTAACTTAACACCGTATCAAAGCTAATGGCTTAGCAAGGACTTATGATCAAATCATCCCACTTGCATTTATCACCTCTCCATATATGCACATGATTGGACACATGTAGTGGCAAAGCCGCGTATAGCTAATGGGACCCCCCTTGATTTTGGAGCTATAACATTTTTACCACCTTTAGTTTAGGAAAATATCACTTTTACCACTAAAACTTATATTCTTTTTTTTATTATTATTCTGAACCTTTTTAATTTAAGAAAAAGTAAAGTACCACTATATCATAATTTTGACCCCCTTCCAGTTAAATCCTAAATCCTGACTTCGCCCATATAAAGTGCATCTCTCGACTATGCACTTGACCGATGAGGGGAGTGTCAAGGATATAAACTTGGCTCTACATAAAGTGCACTTCTCCAAGTATACACGTGAGGGGAACTGTTAACAATAAAAGCATGATATACATTGTTGCGACTTCAAGCATTGTGAGCGCTCTTTTAGAACAAGGTTGCCTTTTTATACTTTGATGCCTCTTTTTAGCAACCTAAGCTTTTGGATGTGTTGGAAACTTAGTAGTCAACAACATTTTAACATGCAATTCAGCAAGACGATAATATATGCACCAAAACTGTGAAAATAAACCATTAGAGCATTGATTGTACCTTGAGCCAAGAGACATCCCATGTCATTTGGTTTAACTTGTTAAGAGGAAAATTTGGAACGGGATCATTGTAGGTTGAAAGATGCAAAATTGTGTTTCCTTCTTTGTCAATATCTGCAAGCATCCTCTCCTTGTGAGCAACAGTCTGCATATACAACTTGTAGAGTGGTCTGCATTTGTGCTTCACTGCAGTGTGGAGTATATTCCTTCCATTCACATCCAAAGAATTCGCAGCATCAGGAAATTTTATGAGAATTTCTGTTGCCAATTCAATAATTCCATACTTTGTTGCTCGTATTAATGGATTAGGGGCTGCCCAATCAGTCCAATCTTTTGTTTCACTTAGCATTCTCTTTCCCAATGCTAATGCAATTATGTGAATCTGCTTTGTATCATAGAGTTGTCTTAACCAACCCCAACCTGGGAATGAAGGGAACGAAGAAAATAAGTGTTAACAGTTAAAAACTCCAAAAAAATCAAAATTACATGTAGCATATTGCTGCTATTTGAATGTATAAATTATTTTCATTAAAGAGTATAGGGAATAAGAATCTCTTACCGTAAAATATTTTTGAAATGAAAAACCTTTTTCTTGTTTTGATAATGATTCTGTCATCACGTGGATTATCCACAGAGCTCTCAAGTTTAGACTCGACGTACAATGCCGGTATACCTGCTTAGCACATAGTAAACATGTTTTCATGTATAAATAGAATAAATCTATTAGTTTTATATATCTAGTTATCGTAAAAATAAAAATAAAAATAAAAATGATAATAAAATATTAACTTGAGAAATATTTTCATGACATAACTAATCAACCACTGACGGAACACAGATAAGTGCCCAGTAAGTATTACTAACGTAGAACTTACATGAGTAAATTACAACTCCAAACATATGTAAAAGAATGGAGGGAGCGCTGCCAAGATTCTTGAGTAGATAATGAGACCCACTCTTGAAGGCAAAAGGTCTTGACGCCAATAAATCCAAAGGAGTTGCACCTTCTACATCATGTCTTGTAGCAAGTTCTGGGTACAAATCCAATATCTTGAATGCAAAAACTGTGTTTTTGAAATATAAATGCAACCATTAGTATGCATATAACAAAGTATTTGTTCGAATACAAGCTAAAAACAGAGTCACGCTAATTGTTACACTACTTCATCGGGATCATAAACAGAATTGGTTGTATTCTGTACGCATATGAAACTTGTCAGAGAGAAATGAAAAACTGTGTCCGAAGAACATGTATATGATGTGCCAAATTGTTCAGAATGTGCTTCAAGGTGTTTTACTGTACAACACCTTATGCATCAAGGTGTTGTACTGTACAAAGCATTGAGGAACATTCTGCAGCATTGTTCAAAGAACTTACGGTAATATCCTCCGTTCACCACAGCATGAAGAACAGTGCTGCCATCATTTCTAGCCATCAAGCAATCACTATGGAACTTCTCAAGAAGCATAAAAAACACCTCCCTATGTCCATATGCAGCAGCAAGAAATAACGGAGTTTCGCCCAAATCATTGCGTACAAAAGCTGATGCTCTGTCTTTGTTCAATATAACCTCTGCTGCCTCTTTTCTCCCAAACCTTGCAGCCTCGTGTAACGGGGTGTCTCCTTTTGAATTCTTTCCCATAAGTTCTTCATTGGTGAGAAGCCCTTGTCGAATAAGTGCTTCTAAGACAGGTACGTTGCCATAAATGCCCAGAAAATGAAGGATTGTATCATCTTGGTCGTCGAGTGATGTATTTCCTTTCTCTTTCCAGAAGGTTGAAAGGAAATCAACAGACTCTTGTGTCTTTTCTGAAGCATATTGGTATGCATCTAAGTGGCCTGCTGCTGCTGTGAATTTGGCACTTGGCCATGCCATGTCTTAGCCAATCTACAGAGAGACTTGTGACTCTGTGTGTGTGTGTGTGAAGAAAATAATACAATGAAATGAGAGATTGCAGTGACATTAAAGAGATGCTGATGCTAATATTAAAGATGAAGGCAGAATCAATATAATAGCTTTTGCTTGAGTTAGAAGAAAAGGAATAATAAACTAAGTAAAAGGTGTGTCCCAAAGCAGATGCTAGCTGATTTATTTCAAGAATTGGCTTTTAGGCCTTTCCACATTCAGCTAGACCAATTTGGAGGAGAAAATAATCTGTCCCATTTATTGCATACCTCATCACTTATCACAAATGATTTAATATACTCTCTCCGACCCGTAAGATGATCCCAGTTCTCATTTTTTGTTTGTCCCAAAAAGATAGTCCCATCTCTATAATTGTTATGTTAAGATCATTGAACTTCCAAAATTGTCAATCAAGGAAGAAGAGGAAGAGATGAGGGGATGAGAACCAACCATGGAAGAAGACGGAATAATGGAGTAATAATTAAGCTTCATTAAGGTTAGTGATGGAAATGAAAATAGGCAGTAGTTAAAATGTTTGAATAGTCAAATGGGACTATCGTTAAGAAATGGAGGGAGAATTATACTGCTAAGCTAAATTGCAATCACTCCATTGATTTTTCCAAGTTATCAACATAGGGTAATACTCCCTCTGTCTGACCGAAAGTGACTGTCCCTTTTTGTGTTCATTTCATGGCTAGGCGCGATTTTAATAACCATAACTCAGTGTTGGAAATGGATAACGGAAAGTTAAGTTTAACTTAACGTTGATCTAGTTTCTAACGGAAGTTCGTTATGTGTTAACGGAACTAGTTACAAATGGTAATCTACATTTGTTGTAGATTATATATAACTCATTTAATGTCTCAAAACCATTTCCGTGTGAATGAGAAATTAATGACAAATGATTTGTAACTTAAATATTGGGTCAAAGTGTGTTTTGGGTTGGTCTCAAAATTGGTGTGGACTTGTTGTGGCTAAAGGGCTGACGAGCAGGCTGAGGAAGCTTCTGCACGGCCGTGCAAGTGTCTAAGACACGGCCGTGCACCGTGCCTTGCCTTGCCACTCGACCGTGCAGAGCCATGAACTCGACCGTGCATATTGCCTTGCACGGCCGTGCAGTTCATTGGACACGGCCGTGCAAGTCTTTGTTATACCCAAAGTTGTGACTTTTCAAGGGAAAAGCCACCAAACCCTTTGATTCTCTTTATATACTTCCCCTCAGAATTTCAATTTACATATACGATCATTTGAGCCTTTCCAACCCTCACAGAGATAGATTAACATAGCAAAATCATAGCATATTGTTACATTCAATCTTTCAAGTCCAAAGTTCTAAAACCTTTGTTGTTCGTTAGATTAGCTATATTGGAGTGCTCCTTATAACTACTAGTAAGTCGTTTTATCTTACTAGAGTTTTGTCATACAACCGTAAGCACCGGTGCGGGACAAATAACTCTTACGGAGATTGTATATAATACAAGACTCGACTTGTTTCCGGTTTTCCCAATCTCCGTTATTTTCTCAAGTCGGATTTTACTACATTAAGTTCTTGAGAAGCCATACCTAAAGTCCAACAATCGTAAGAGTTATTTGACGCTTCTTCAAGAGATGGCAAACGAGAAAGACACCACTTCATCTAGTCGAGGAATGTGACGCCTCCACCGCGAGGAGATACTACATTCAACAATGTTGCTCCCGCTCCTACAACTCATCACATCGATCATGGTGAGAAACCCGCGAAATTCACCGGTGTGGATGTCAAGAGATGGCAACAGAAGAGGCTCTTCTACTTGACCACCCTAAGCTTGCACCGCTTCTTAAAGGAAGATCCTCCGGCTGTAGAAAAAGGTGATCAGGACCCCCAAAGGCAAATGGCAAAGGAGGCTTGGTCTCACGGTAATTTTCTTTGTAAGAATTATATCTTAAATGGACTTGACGATGCACTATACAATGTGTATAGTACGGTCGAGTTAGCCAAACGTTGTGGGACACTTTGGAAAGGAAGTACAAGATCGAGGATGCGGGTCAAAGAAATTTGTCGTCGGTAAGTATCTTGACTTTATGATGGTCGATTCCAAATCGGTAACAACTCAAGTAGATGAATTCCAAATCATTCTACATGGGCTTGATGCCGAGGGATGATCATGAATGATCCATTTAAGGTGGCTTCTATCATTGAAAAGTTGCCTCCTTCGTGGAAGGACTTCAAGAACTATCTCAAGCATAAACGCAAGGAGATGTCCTTAGAAGACATTGTTGTTCGTCTTCAAATAGAAGAGAACACTAGAATGAATGAGGCCAAAGTTGCTAAAGGCAAGATGGAGGCGAGGTCAATCTCGCCGAGGCTAGCACGAGTGGCACAAAGAGAAAGCATTCGAAAATACCGGGAATGCTAAGAAAGGAAGAAGAAGACCTCTAAGAAATTCAAGGGGTCTTGCTATAATTGTGGCAAACCGGGCCATTTGTCAAGGGATTGTCGTCTCCAGAAGAAAGAGGCGAATAATGTTGACCACATGGATCTTGACTTTGCGGCGGTTGTGTTCGAGGCCAACGTTGCAAACTTGGAGGGAATCAAAGGCTTGGTGGATAGATACCGGTGCTACCCGCCATATTTGTGGTAACAAGGAAAGTTTCTCCTCCTATACTCCCATCTCAGGAAGAAAGCTTTACATGGGAAATTCGGCGACCTCCGATGTTCAAGGCATTGGAAACGTGATTTTGAAGATGACTTAGGAAAAGAAGTAACCTTGTTGGATGTCTTTGCATGTTCCGGACATCCGTAAAAATTTGGTGTCCGGCGCTTTGCTTAGTAAGGCCGGTTTTAGACTAGTATTTGAATCAGACAAATTTGTACTAACCAAGAATGGTTTGTTTCTTGGAAAAGGTTACCTCGAGGAGGGCCTTTTTAAAATGAATGTAATGGCATGTAATCCGCCAAGGTGCGATGAATAAAAGTTGTGTTCCTTATGTTTACTTGTCGGAAAGTTCTAATTTATGGCATGATAGATTAGGACATGTAAACCTCGACACCATTAAGAAATTAGCGAGACAAGATTTAATCCAAATGACTAAATCCGACTCGACTAATAGGTGCGAAGTTTGTGTTGAGGCAAAAATGACTAAGTCACCATTTAATGCCATACAAAGAGACACGACTCCTCTCGAGTTAATTCACACCGACATATGTGATTTAAAACTAGTGCAAACTCGAGGAGGCAAAAAGTACTTCATTACATTTATAGATGATTGCACTAAGTATTGCTATGTCTATCTCTTAAGAAGTAAGGATGAAGCCTTCGGGGCTTTTGAAACTTATAAGAAAGAAGTTGAGAATCAACTTAACTTGAAAATTAAGAAAATTAGAAGCGATAGAGGTGGAGAATATGAAGCACCGTTTGAAGGACTATGTTGGGAATCCGGCATAATTCATCAAACAACGGCTCCATATACCCCTCAATCTATCTAATGGAGTTCTTTGAACGCAAAACCGCACTCTCAAAGAGATGATGAACGCGCTTTTGATCGGTTCGGGCTTGCAGGAAATGACTTGTGGGGGAAGCAATACTCACTTCTAATTATGTTCTTAATAAAATACCCAAGAAAGGTATTGACAAAACACCCTATGAAATGTGGCATAATCGTAGGCCATGTTTTAAATACCTTAAAGTGTGGGGGTGTTTGGCCAAGGTTGAAGTACCTAAACCTAAACAAGTCGAGATTGGCCCAAAGACCATTATTTGTGTTTTTATTGGATATGCCAATAATAGTAGTGCCTATCGGTTTATAGTGCATAAATCGGACATTAGGATATGCACGTAGGAACTACTATAGAATCAAGGAATGCGGTATTCTTTGAAAACATTTTTCCGGTTAAGAACGGGGAAAGATGTAGGTTCTAATAAGAGAACACATGAGTCTACATCCGAGTCCTTCTCAAATAGAAGATGAAGAACCGAGGCGTAGCAAAAGGGCAAGAGTGGAAAAGACTTTTGGTCACGATTTTCTATCTTACATGTTGAAAACGAACCATCAAGCTGTTAAAGAAGCTTTGTCAGGTCAGGATAGTTCGTTACGGAAGGAAGCTATTAACGGTGAAATAGAATCCATAATGCTCGACAATACTTGGGAATTAGTTGATCTCCCTCCGGGTTGCAAACCATTAGGTTGCAAATGGATCCTTAAACGGAAGTATAAGGCGGATGGATCTATCGAAAAGTCTGAAAGCTAGGCTAGTTGCCAAAGGCTTTAGACGAGAAAGAGGGATATGATTTCTTCGATACATACTCCCTGTCACAAGGATCACATCTATTCGTGTTCTCATAGCTATTGCGGCGGTGCATAATCTTGAGATACACCAAATGGATGTGAAGGCTTTTCCTAAATGGAGAACTTGATGAAGAAATTTACATGGAACAACCCGAAGGGTTCGTGGTTCTGGTAAAGAAACGAAAGGTGTGTAAACTTGTAAAGTCCTTGTATGGACTAAAACAAGCACCTAAACAATGGCATGAGAAGTTCGACGAACTATGTTATCGAATGGATTCAAGATTAATGAATGTGACAAATGTGTCTACATTAAAGGAACATACTGAATCATTCGTTATCGTTTGTCTTTATGTAGACGACATGCTCATAATGGGAAGTAATCATGATTTAATCATGAATACCAAAGGCATGTTAAAGAAGAACTTTGACATGAAAGACGTAGGATTAGGCGATGTAATATTAGGGATAAAGATCTCTAGAACATCTGAAGGATTAGTTCTTTCACAATCCCATTACCTAGAGAATGTTCTTCGGAAATTCAATGTCTTTGATGACCCTCAGGCTAAGACACTGTAGACTTGGCTCTACATTTAGCCAAGAACAAAGGGAAACCAGTTTCTCAAGCTTGGAATATGCAAGAATAATTGGCGATCGATGTACTTAACAAATTGTACTCGTCCGGACATTGCATATTCGGTGAGCAAACTAAGTAGGTTCACAAGCAATCCTAGTACTTGATCATTGGAAAGCTCTAATGAGAGTACTAAGATATTTAAAGTATACATTAAACCATGGGATACTTTACAATAAATATCCGAGCGGTATTAGAAGGATCTTTGTGATGCCAATTGGATATCGGACACGAAAGACTCTAAATCCACAAGTGGATATGTATTCACTATAGGTGGAGGAGCGGTGTCATGGAAATCCTCCAAACAAACGTGTATAGCCGGATCCACAATGGAATGCGAGTTTATCGCGTTGGATAAAGGCTGAGGAAGAAGCGAGAATGGCTTAAGAACTTCTGGAGGATGTTCCTTGTTGGAGCAAACACATTACTCTCTTGTACTAATCCATTGTGATAGTCAATCGGCAATTGGAAGGGCACGAGAATAGTATGTCTGATGGTAAGTCTAGACATATTCGTCGTAGACACAATACCATTAGGCAGGTTGATCAAGAATGGCGTTATCACCATTGATTATGTAAAATCATGTGATAACTTAGCGGATCCATTTACCAAAGGTATAAATAGAGATCAAGCTGTATAAAGCTGTTAAGGGAATGGGTTTAAAACCCACAACAAAAGAACTTATAGCGGACACTCAACCTTGAGAAATGGAGATCCCAGGCCCTTGGTTCAATGAGACAACCAAGTTATAAGTTCTAGTAGAGTTACTTGGAAACAACAACTCGGTTTATTAACCTGGAGATGTTGAATACTCATTCCCGAACATCCAAGTACAAGCACATGCAGCAGTGGTAAGGTTAAGTTGAGAAAACTTTTAATGATTTCTATACCTACGGGTGGAGTAGTGCATGATACTCCTTATAGTGAGAATCACCTATATAAGTGAGAGGTAATAAGGCCGCCTCTAAATGAACGCTTATGAATGAGATACGGTCCGGGGCCAAAATGGACAAAACGTGAGAACAACAATTGTTAGAGTTGTTATTATGTGAGTATTATTGTCTTGGTATACACCCGACAGTCACTGGTTCAAAGCGACTCGCTACCAAATGGCTAGTATATCCGATAATATTTCACTAGGGAAGATTCAAGGCCACAAGCTATCTATCCCGATGTAATAATAGTTCGCCGGAACTTTGGACGAATTTGCATACATGCATTAATTGTCATTCATGTGGGGGATTGTTGGAAATGGATAACGGAAAGTTAAGTTTAACTTAACGTTGATCTAGTTTCTAACGGAAGTTCGTTATGTGTTAACGGAACTAGTTACAAATGGTAATCTACATTTGTTGTAGATTATATATAACTCATTTAATGTCTCAAAACCATTTCCGTGTGAATGAGAAATTAATGACAAATGATTTGTAACTTAAATATTGGGTCAAAGTGTGTTTTGGGTTGGTCTCAAAATTGGTGTGGACTTGTTGTGGCTAAAGGGCTGACGAGCAGGCTGAGGAAGCTTCTGCACGGCCGTGCAAGTGTCTAAGACACGGCCGTGCACCGTGCCTTGCCTTGCCACTCGACCGTGCGGAAACCATGAACTCGGCCGTGCATATTGCCTTGCACGGCCGTGCGATTCATTGGACACGGCCGTGCAAGTCTTTATTATACCGAAAAGTTGTGACTTTTCAAGGGAAAAGCCACCAAACCCTTTGATTCTCTTTATATACTTCCCCTCCGAATTTCAATTTACATATACAGTCATTTGAGCCTTTCCAACCCTCTAGAGAGATAGATTAACATAGCAAAATCATAGCATATTGTTACATTCAATCTTTCAAGTCCAAAGTTCTAAAACCTTTGTTGTTCGTTAGATTAGTTATATTGGAGTGCTCCTTATAACTAATAGTAAGTCGTTTTATCTTACTAGAGTTTTGTCATACAACCGTAAGCACCAGTGCGGGACAAATAACTCTTACGGAGATTGTATATAATACAAGACTCGACTTGTTTCCAGTTTTCCCAATCTCCGTTATTTTCTCCGTCAGATTTTCTGTTAAGTTCTTGAGAAGCCATACATAAAGTCCAACACTCAGTAAGATCCATCAGTGTCCCTTTTTGTGTTCATTTCATGGCTATGTAGACCAAATGTTTGAATAGTCGAATGGGACTATTATTAAAATGACTACTTGCCATAAATGGATAAAGGATGCAAAGCATCACTATTAAAAGCATACAGATGACCCTTACAAAGATGAATTTGACAAATAATTCTAGACGGGAGTTTACTCAGCAAAGTGGCTTCATTTATATAAACGGTGGCAATAAATTGAATTACAAGCTCATTTAGGAAGGCACCAATGAGGTTCTTACGCAAATGACCATTTTACAGGATTCAAATTTTGGGCAAAAACAAATTGTAAACTAATATGACCTTACAATTTTGGGGACCGGTAAGCAAATGAGTAGTAAATCACCTCATAGATGTGGATGACAGTTAGGTACATTTGGTCTACATAGAATGCGCCCATCAGGATACAAGCAAGCGCACCCAATTGTATGATCTTGCCTTGAGCCAAATCCAGTGCGCTTTCAAGAATGTAGGCCTGGGCAAATATAGTGACTGTATAGCCCGTAGAGTAGAACAATGCAGTAGTAGAAACGAGAAACTGCAGTGGCAATGTAACATAAAAGTCATCCATATGAAAAGCAGAAACCTGGATTGAAAGTAAACCTCCCAAGGAAAATATAGAAGCAAAAAGAGCTATCCAAACATAGATAAAGAACCACTGCATTTCATTATTATAGTTGGTACGTAGAACAGGAAGGCCGTTGTCCCCATCAAAACCTCCAGGGATAGTTAAAAGTGCTGTGATACTGATAGCACCAATAAGGGTGGAAACCACCAGTAGGCCTTGGTTCATATCTTTGGATGTTTTCTCAGCCCTATCTCGGGGAATTGAGTGATTTTCTTCAAACAACATTTCTGCTGTCTTCCCATCCTTGTTCCGCATGCACCATTGGTGTGGATAAGTCTCCCTCGTTATAATCTATTTATGGAAAACAAAAATAGAAGAGCATGAATTTATCCTCATAATTCAGTAGAGGGAGCAACTACGTTGAGTACTCTGAAGTAACTACTGAAACTATCATATCTCTCAAACCCACAATCACCTTCATTCATGACTGTTAAGGCTTGATATACAGAGTTAATGATATTCATAGTAGAGTACCTATCTAGCATATTAATACTCCCTCCATCCCATAAAGATAGTCTCATTTGACTAGTCAACCTCTTTAACAATATATTCATTGACATAATTATAATTGACGAATGGCAACCATCATAGAAGTCTTTGGGGTAGAGACAACATGGGAAGATTAGGAGGAAAAGGAAGAAAAGGGCAGGAAACGGGTGACACGGTCGTGCGGTCCATGTGACACGGTCGTGCCCCTTTGGACAAGTTTTTGGCATGGCCGTGCCAATTAAAGGACACGACCGTGCTCGACGGCAACAGTTACAGGTTGGGCATGTTTTGACCTATTTTCTGATTTCTTTCTTTTACCTAGGATTAGGGTTATCTCTTGCATCTTATATATAGCCAAGTGACGCTCATAAACATATTGTAACATTATTTTGTGAGATTATTGAGAATAATCCTGGCTTGGTAGTATCCCCAGACGTACTTCTTGATTAGAAGGAACTGGGTAACCAATTCTTATGGTGTTGTGTGTTCTTGTGCAATTTACTCCTTCTTTATTGTTCTTCCATTGCTTAGGGCCTATCGTATTTGTTATCGTTTTCCAACAACTGGTATCAGAGCCAGATTCTTGATCCAACGTTAGGATTTCGTTGTCATGGACATGGAAGATCTTGTGGGGGCTTTGGAGGATGGCAATAAGGTGTTTATCGAAAAGTTTGACGGATTACAATTTCTGGCTGACACGGATTGAGAACGTGTTGTGGAACAAGGATCTGTATCCGATCTTGAAAAGAGAAGACTGCAGAGATCGATGCCAAGAAGTGGTCGGTCACGAATAGGAAGGCATTGGGTCTAGTAAGACAGACGTTGACCAATGACGTATCCAAGAACGTACTTGAAGCCAAGACGACATTGGAGATGTAAGAGATGCCGACGAACATGTATGAGATCCCATCAGTTGCAAACAAGGCTCGTCTGATGAGGAGATTGCTGAATTTGAGAATGGCGGAGGGCATGTCGGCAACAAAACACATAAGTGAATTCAAATCTATCACGACCCAATTATCTTTAGTAAGTATTACTCTGGATGACGAAGTAAAAGCATTAATCGTGTTATCATCTTTACCGGACAATTGGAATACAACTGCAATAACAGTTAATGTATCAACGAGGAAGGCAAAGTTCAAGTTTAGTGATGTTGTGGATGTAATTTTGGGCGAAGAAATTCATAGGAAGAGCAAACATTAGGGCTGGCACTGGCATTCGGGGAAAAGAGTAGGGTGGCCGGAAAATCAAAGAAGATTAAGTGCCACAACTGTGGGAAGAGGGGGCACATTAGGAGGGCGTGTCCAGAGAGGTCGGGCGATGAGAGGAGATTGAATGTTGCGGAGGAAATCGCGGATGTATTAATCTTAAGTGAGAGCAGTCTGACGGATTCGTGGATTTTGGATTCGGGCGCTACTTTTCATTCATGCACTAGTGCGGAAGGGATGGAACGGTATGTCTCCGGCGATTTTGGAGTTGTTCATTTAGGAGATAATAATTCGGTCAAAATTGTGGGAAGGGTGACGTTCGAGTAAAGTCAACAGATGGGACTGTGTTGCGGCTTCGTGATGTGCCATATTTCGGATTTGAAAAGGAACTTAATTTTCATTGGGCAACTGGATAAGGAAGGTTGTGTGGTCGCCTTCGGTTATCGGTAATGGAGGGTTACCAAAGGAGCTAACCTGATAGCTCGGGGTAGTATGGAAAAGATGTTGTACATCACATACAACATGGTCCGCTTGGGGAAAACAAGAGTGCATTCCAGTGGAGGACGACGAGGCCGTGGTGATCATCGGGGTGGGATAAATTCCACGAAACGGTATGTTGGGAAGTGTTTGATGGGCGTTCAAGCCGGCCGATAAAGGGAACGTGGATTCAACAACACCAACATGGGAGCGGTACCTGGGATAATTGTGATACGATGGGTTGCTAAGATGACACTGAAAGATCAGGATAGTGTCGAGCATGGAGGATCGGTTCAAGGTTGAAGAACGGGCTAGTGAGTGGGGATGTGCAAGGAGGGTCATTTGAGGTGAAGACTCGAGGCATTATGGAACCGACAGCTACGTTGAAGCTTCGCTCAACTTCAACTCAGTTGGGTAACTAGAGGAAGAGGCCGGGCACTACCAATTGTTTCAGTTTAGCCACTGACATATGTTTGGGATGTTAGACTCGGGTGGGAGTTTGACGGCGGTAGTCATGGTATTTGGCATTGGCTCTGGGTGAGAGATTGTTGGGGTAGAGACAACCTAGGAAGACTAGGAGGAAAAGAAAGAAAAAGGCAGGAAACAGGATACACGGTCGTGCGATCCGTACGACACGGTCGTGCCACTGGACAAGTTTTTTGGCACGGCCGTGCCAATTAAAGGACACGACCGTGCTCGACGACAACATTTATGGATTGGGCCTGTTTTGACCTATTTTCTGATTTCTTTCTTGTAACTAGGATTAGGGCTATCTCTTGCATCCTATATATAGCCAAGTGACGGCCATAAACATATTGTAACATCATATTATGAGATTATTGAGAATAATCATGGCTTGGTAGTGCCCCCAGGCGTACTTCTTGATTAGAAGGAACTGGTAACCAATTATTGTGGTGTTGTGTGTTCTTGTGCAATTTTCTCCTTCTTTTTTGTTCTTCCATTGCTTGTTGGCCTATCGTATTTGTTATTGTTTCCCAACAAGAAGATCATTAAGAAACCATGAAAATATGGTGGCCTTAGATTGGTAGATTCGGAAGTTCATACACTTTAATATTACTCCCTCCAACCCCAAATGAATGTCCAAAAACTTTTCAAAAATTTTCTTAATTAAGAGCAAATTTGAAAGTATTTTGGACATTCATTTTGTGGGGGGGGGGAGGGAGTAATATTAGTGAAGAAGTTGGGAGTTCTTGCTTCTCTCCAGTCTCCAACAATAGCTTTACGTAACCCATACAATTTCCATGTGTCACCATATAGGACTAGCATCTACGAATTTCTTTAAGCTATCCCTTCCCCCCCCCCCCCACCCTTCTTGTCCAGCTCCAAGAGTTTACGCAAAAGGAAAGAAAGAGACTTTTACTCTTTTAAGCTAACATGAAATGCTACATAGTGATCATGTTAAGTAGGATTGGATAAGCATTGTATAACCAATCCTTCTCCCTTTATTTTAAGCTTACTGTTAGAACTGACATTAAAAAAAAATTACAAAACTTTAAGAGTAACAACGATGAATATCATTATGCTAGGAACCAGATAGGATAAGGCAAGAGCACCGAGTTCTGCATACCTTAAACCAATGAACATCCCAGGTCATCTGATCTAAGTCGGTCATAGGAAAATTTGGCAGAGCTCCACGGTTCGTTGCAAGATGTAACATGGTGTTCCCATGATTGTCAATATCTGCTATCATCCTATCCTTACTTGCAACATTCTTCTTTAAGACCTCATAAACTTGTCTACATTTGTGCTTCACAGCAATTTGCAATATGTTCCTTCCATTTGCGTCCAAACAATTTGCAGCCGTAGGGTACTTTCGTAGGATTTCTATTACCAAATCATCAAGATCATGTTTTGTTGCTTCTATTAACGGGTTTGCTACTACCCAGACATCAACTGAAAAATCTAAATTCCGACTGCAATCAATGTAGTGACTCCAGTCTCGCTCTTCCTCGATCAGTCTTTTTGCCAATGCTAATGCAAGTGCATGCTTTTGCTTCTCATGGTCCATTTCTTTAAGCCAACCCCAACCTTCAAAATGTTGAACAGAAGAACTGTCAAACACAACAAAAACTAAAAAGAGAAAATTCATGATAAAGCTATAACTAATAACCTATATTGCAGCTTTTTGTAAGAATGCAGAAAACCATGACGGAAGAAACTGGCTTTTTATAAGTGCTTCCCTGGCAAGGATTGGTTTTAACTCCTTACCTAGTTACGAATGCCTTGAAACATGTGCAACATAAAAAACCCTGGTGCATCATATCTTCGGGTGATATTGTTCATGACAAGGTAGACGGCAAATAGCTTAAAGAAAGATACGGACTAAATCTATAGAATCAGCATAGAAGATTAAGCGAAAATAAACAAGGATCATCAAATAAACCTCTTGCTCTCTCTTTCTCCCTTCCATATTGTCTATCTCTGAAACACTCTTCAATCACGATAAAGAAAAACCAATGAACTCCTAGATTATCAATGTAAAGCCAAGACCATAACACAGCTATTTCGCTTCCTAGTAAATATGCAGGGTCTCATTGACTTGCACAACTGATCTCTGACATTCAGACCTTCCTGCAGATGATGATGGTGCTTTTGTAAGCTTTGTCGAGAAGGTTGGTTCCATCAATCGGAATTCGACAATCAGACTCTTTGCTAAGAACTTAATTCTAACACTTCCTCAGCTTGTAAAACCAGTGCAATAAGGTAGATGTGGCAATGATGCAGTGGCAGAAAGGGGAATTGAGAATTTTTTGATCCCTTGACTGATATTTTAGAAGAATATTGAATATTTGTTGTGTCCGAAATGTATAAAAACAGTTCCATTGATACCTTAAGGGAAATTATGCTGCATCCCTGACAGGTATGGTCCATGTCTTACGTATTTTATCTTGTTTCATTAGTGCTGCAAATGTACACCGTATCATCACATTAATAGTGGAAACAAGTGCAAACAAAGGACAACCATGAAACATTCCATCCAATAGCCATGGATGCATGATTCCTACAAGAAACTAAACTTCTTGAAACAAAAGTCACATACCTAATCAAACACAATATGTGATGGGGCCAAAGAAAAGAAAAAAGAAGAAAAGGACTTCTATGATTTTGTTTTGTTAAAAGATCCCTTGGCAAGTGAATAAGTGTCGGCCTCCATTACTTTGATTCGCAGAAAGAAGTCTCATTCAATATTAAAATATAAGTAATGTGGTCTTTCCAATAAAGCCACCATATACACTTCTATTAGCAATGTTATGACAATTTAACTTGTGTGATATGTCAACAATTTTGTTTGACCCTAATTGCTAAAATCTCGGGAATGAACATCTTTCTCCAGAGTAACTTGGTCCTTTCAACAAAATAAAATCACAATTATATTTGTCGCTTAATATTCATATGAATCCTCATTTCATGTATTTCTCCAAAGTAAGGAATACGAAACCAAAATAGTGGTTCACAATTCAACTAGGAGGAACAACATAGATAGAAAATTTTCATTCATGCACATTTAGTAAGAGAGAGAGAGAGAGAGAGAGAGAGAGAGAGAGAGAGAGAGAGAGAGAGAGAATTTTTCTTTTTAAGAGATCAAATGATGAAGAGAAAGAAGAAGAAGAAGAAGAAGAAGAAAAATGAGATTGCACCTAAAAGTATACGAACAATGAAAGACCTCTGCACTCGGTTGATAACGACTCTGCTAGCGTAAGGATCATCAACATTCACCTCACGTCTTGCCTCAACATAAAAAGCTGGTATACCTGCTCAAGGACATAATAGACATGCAAGACAAAATTAATGAAATGTTTTTAAGAACTGCAGCATTATGAAAAAGTATAAGATAATAGGGAGTACACGTAGGTAAGTTGTAAAGATTCCGAAATGGGAAATAACTGAACAGATTTTATTACACCTGATTGCATTGTACAAATTATAAAGCTTTTACTTAGCTACATAGAGGTAACTACTTTAGAATAAAGTGTAACAACACAAAGAAGTAGAAAATCATAAGTTCATAAACTGATAACATATATTACAAAATTAAACAATCAACGAAAAAGATAGAAATGAACAAGTAAATGGGTAAACAATAATAAAATTATCGTACGAAAGAATGCTCATTTGGGAACTTTACTTGGGGTTGTTGTCCCTTCTTAATGGTAAGAGTACAGGAAAAAAGAACGGCCTAATGCTTTGCAAGAGAGTTTTGAAGAATGAGGAAACAGGACAGAAGAGAAGATAATCTCAGACTATGATTGGCTTCATCGTGATTGGGTGTTTAAGAGTGAAGCAGAAGTTACTTTTGTTCAGATTGATTCCTTCCTGTGCTTTCCCACCTCCAAGCACTTCCAAGCAAACCTGTCATAAGCTAAGCCCCAACTGAGAAATACTTTGACATGACACATTTTCTGCTCAATTTTTGACTGGAAGAGATGAATTTTTTCTCCCTCTCCTTCCAATCCAGAACTTCAAGCAAGGATAGAATGAAGTTTTTGGTCTTTGGGGGAAATATGAAAGATATAAGAGACCAAAAGATGGACCTCAAACCCCAATAACGTTTATAGATCACCTACTAAAATGATATTCAAGGTAAGGTCTTAGCCAATACCTTGCATAACCATGCTCTCATACCATGTGCGACCCCCACGGGCACACAAAGCGATAAACAGAGTTGCATTAAACCCCAAATGAATGGCGTGTAAAGTGACAACTTACCATTCACAACTGTAGAAAATCCAAAGGGGACTACTTAAACCCAATACCTTCCATAACCATGCTCTCATACAATGTTTATCTAAAAGCATAAACTATCAAAGAGAAGAGCCAACAGTGCATATCATGCTTCAACATTTACAATATGGAATTGAGAACAGGGATATAACCTTAGTAACCAAACTTTAAAAGATGGAACAAAGGAAGCATTGTACTTTCTAATGCACAAATAAAGGAAATTATACAGCAGTAACTTTTAACCAATATCTCCTACGATAATTTAGGCTGATTGTTTATGAACGAAAAACTCTGCAAAGTGTAATGAATATGATTAAAAGAAAAGGACATGTGCACATTTCTGGTTAAGTATTACTCTTTTTATTTACTGCAAAATCTCCCTGAATCAGTGTCACTAACACTTGCAACAAACAAATTAAAACAGAATTCTTGAATCATTGAGTTGTATGTACCATCTCATCCTAAAAGGCGCACTCGTAAAAGATAGGATTTTGAGACATCTAACTTCAGTGCTTGAAAAATGTATATGGAATTAGAATTTTCTATTCCACTCCTACAATTACAACTTTGACACACAATTATGTGGGGATAGCAGAGGATGGGACTTACAAATGTAGACTGTCACTGCTATAAGATGTAACATAGGTGAGGCTGTCCTGCCTAGATGTCTCAGTAGAAATAAAGAGCCACTTCGAAAGGCCGAGGGTGTTGAAGCCAATAAATGCAAAGGCGTTGACCCTTTACCATCAAGCTTGCGAGCAAGTTCAGGGTAAGAATCCACAATGCTCAAAGCAAAAACTGCAAAATTAACCATCAGAAAATAGAAATTTATCAATCACATATAGTCATTCATGATAGCACAAGTTGCAGTCTGTTCTATTTTTCTGCTATTAGAGTTTCTTCAGAAATAAGTTGTACCATTGAAATAGACAGTGGCAGTTTCGAGTTAATGAACTAGAGAGACATCGAACCCATCAACATCCATTTCTTACACACAGGTATGATTCCCTTGTCAGTTCTAACTCGGTGTCAATTTCAATCTTCCGACGGATGGAAAAGGCGGGTATTTCTCTGGATTAGGGTTCTAGGATTTTGAATTCGTGCCGGGCTATTCAATGATTTATAAGAATACACAATGGATTGCTTGTGTATCTGTAAATATAGGTTTTCGAATTTGACATCGATCAGGCCAATCGACCAACATATGCAACTTATTTTTGCGATTTGCATCAAATAATGCATCGTAGTGTCAACATACTTTCAAAATATATTTCAAATAATGCAACAATTTTTTTCTTTCCGGTGTTAGAATTTTAACGAAATGCTAATTCGACAAACAAAGTGTTAAATTTTTAACTGAATGTTAATATGAAACTTGCTGATTAAAAGTTTAGGGGGGCATAATATACAAAATGAAACTCTATACCAAAAAAATAATTACCTACACTGCTACACACATTTAATCCCCTCCTCTTTCCTATCTATCCCACCTCTCCCCTTCGTCTCTCTTCTCCGGCACCGTCTCCGGCCCATCTCCCACGCCTCCGGTTATCTTCTCCAAATTCGCCTCTCTCTCTCTCTTCATGTATCTAATCGATTCCCTCCTTCCCTCCTCCCTTGACGCTTACAACAATTTCCCATCAATTTCTTCTCACATTTACCCCCTCCTCCTAACCCTAGATCTGAAACATATATAAGTTTGTCCTTCTCTATGGCCGTCACTCCCTTTGCTTCTCCATTCCCTCTCCCGTTCGGCCGTCCCCAGCCCCACTCCCCTCCCACGCCGCCCTCTGAGACCAGTCACTATGGTGACTTTTTCAATGAGGTCAGAGTCACTTAAAAAAAAAAAAAAAAAAAAAAAAAATCAATGAAAGTCATGAAAACGCATGACTCCGGGCAATCATCCAACCTTCGGTTGACCCCGGTTATGCCTTTTCTCTATTTTTTTTTTTTTTTGATCAAATTATTTTGATTTTGTATTTATATAAATATATTTTTAAAATTAATATATTTTATATATTAATTTTATTTTTAAAAGGTTGGGTTGGGTTGGGTTGGGTGAGATCGGCGATGGGAGTATAAATTATATAAGGTTGGGTTGGGTTGGGTTGGGTTGGGTGAGATAAATTAATATTTTATTTGAGGTTGGGTTGGGTCAGGGTCACTGATGGGGATGGTCTGATGCTATCTCCCCTCAACCGGCCCTGTTTCCAGCCCCGCGCCGGATTATCTCTGTAGCAACCCAAATGACTGATTGAATTGGAATTTCATGTTTTCCGCTCCTTAAAAAATCCAGAAAAATTATTGACTTAAAGTTCCATATTTTCATGGTTTGATAAGGAAGTATCTACAAGTATACTCCCTCCGTCCCAGCGAAAGAGTCGGTAAATTTGTCCGACACGCAAAATAAGAAATGTGATGTAGGAAAGAGAAAAAGTTTAAATGTTGTGAGTATGAAAAATTAAATAGGAGAGAGAATGAGTGGGAGGTGATGTAAGAAAGATAATGTTGTGAGTGTAAAAGTAAAGTAGGAGAGAGAATGAGTGGAGAGAATAGTGATTTAAGGTTTTCTTTTTGGGAAAGTGGCTTTTTAAATGGGACGCCCAAAAAGGAAATAAATGGCTCTTTCGCTGGGACGGAGGGAGTAAATAGCAACGGGTGAACAGTTCTACGAACAGTTTCAAATGTCAAATTTTTCATTTTGCGCTCATTAAATTGTTCTTTTTCATTTTGCTCTTTAAAAAAAAATTTAATTAAAAAAAAAGACAAAAAACAAAAAAAAAGATAACTATATGCCGCAGACGCGCTTCCGCATCAATGCCGAGGAGATTGAGCCTGACCATTGGAGAAAAAGATTTTTCCCATTTGTGAGCACTGAGCAGTAGTAGTGTTCATTGTGATTGCACTGTGTTTTGGACTTATGTTATTTAACTAAAATGAAAATGGATGTAATTGGAACAACAATTCTGTTGACTTTTATCAAATGTTGGGTAGTAGCAATCACATAAAAAAAATGTTGTAAATAATTTGTACTTATTATAATATTTGAAATTTGAATAATAAAGATGAATTATTATTGTTATGAGTTAACTTCAAAACGGCTTCAAATCACATTTGTGTAAGAAGTAGGAAGAAAAACATACGGTAATATCCTCCATTGACAGCGGCATGAAGAACTGTACTCCCATCATCTCTAGTAGCAAAGCAATCACTATTAAGCCCTTCAAGAGCCCAAAACACTTCCCTATTTCCACAATCCGCAGCCACAAACAACGGCGTTTCCCCCTTATTATTCACCCCAAACACCAACCCTCTTTCTCTACCCACAATCGCCTCGACAAACTCCTTCTTCCCATACCTCGCAGCTTCATGCAATGCGCTATCGCCTTTCCCGTTCTTCATTGCAAGGTTCTCATTGGTCAAAAGCCCTTTCTGAATTAGCTCATTTAAGGCAGCCACATTGCCAAACACGGCCAGGAAATGAAGTAATGTGTCGCCTTGTTGGTTTATTTGGACCGCGCCTTTTTCTTTCCAGAAGTTGGAGATGAAATTAATTGAGGCTTGGGTTGTTTCTCGGGCACATTGGTAGGCGGTAAATGATGAGTTTGACATGATCTTAGGAAGGAAGTATTGTAATGGCAGAGGTTATGGTATAAAATTTGTGGCTTGTCTCTTTTACTATTTGAACTTGCAGATTTGTGTGTACCGAAAGCTAGAAAAAGTGGTAATGAATGAAAGAAGAAAGATGGCACATCTCAGATTATTTTAAGGGACTAAAATATAGAAACTTACTTTAAGGTTGTGGTCACGCAAAGAATTTGACATAGTGACTTTTTCACTATTTGGTTTTAGTTTTTATGCATCTCGAAAAAGCGAAAATCTCTAGTAAAACGTGTTCTACGCTCGTCTGAGCGTAGAACGTGTTTTTAAATAGGTGCGATGGCATTTTTATAAATAAATAGAACTTCTCAAAATGTGCGATGATAAATAATTGAAACTTATAAGAGACAGTTTTCTACACAACAACAGGCACATTTTAACATTGTAAATAATTGAAACTCACCTGGTACTTTTTGATACAGCAGAAGGCACTTCTGAATACTACAAGAGGCACATTTTAACACTACAACAGGCATGTGTTTTTTAATTCACTTTGAGACATTTTTCAATACTACAAGAGGCACTTTTTGATACTGTAGAAGTCAGTTTTCAATACTACAAAAGGTACTTTTTGACACTACAACAGGCATGTATTTTTTAATTCACTTGACACTTTTCAATATTACAACAGGCATTTTTCAGTACTACAAGAGGCACTTTTCAATACTACAACACCGCATTATTTAACGTTACAATCGATTTAAATGTGTTTATTAGTGCCATAATAGACCAAGCACTTTGTTTATAGGGACTATGCCCGATAAGTTCTAAAAAAGTTTCATAATGTCCGATAATTTTCTATCTCATGTTGTATTATGATGTTGTATTATGTTTCGAAAATACAACATCAATTAAAGCCATAATACTGCATTCCGGCGCCGGAGTCCGAAGCCCATGGACCGGTGATCAGATTCCGACCTCCGACGACCGGATTCCGGCGATCTACGACCGGATTCCGGCGAAAATTGATCGGATTCCGACATGCGACGATAGCAGATGGCGGCAGCGGAGCTGGGCTGTGGCGGAGGCGGTGGTGCGGATGCAGTATTATGATTTTAAACTACTGCATAACTAAATGTTGTATTATACATAATACAACATGAAAACTTATGGGACATTTTAATACAATGAGGAACTTAGTGGGAAGTGATTTGTTCCAAAATGAACTTATAGGGCAAATTCCCTTGTTTATATTGCACCAGGCACTCTATTGTACTAGAAAATACACTTTCGTAAAACAGGTTCTAGAATAGCTTATCCTAGAACTAGTTTCACACAAGAACAATTCCTCAAAAAAATCCATTTTTTTTAAAAAAATAGAGTAATTTGTTCCGGTGACAATGATGCCGTAGAGATTACTCCACCACTCGGGCTAAGTTACTATGTCCTAAAACCTTAACCCAAGCATTTGTCGATAGCTTTACTTATTTGTACCTTATTGAAATTCTTGTTGGCGACGGGTGAAAAAATAACTGTTGCAAGCCAACTAGGGAGACGGGTACTCCATCAATTCTTGTTGCAAAAGCTATGGACAATGAAGGTCTGAAAGCTCTGTTCAAAGTTCAAACAATGGCCCGATAGTGTTCCACATTTCAAAGTACAGAAAAATATTACCTGTTTTGATCTCTTTTCTAACTACGGGCTATATATATACTCCCTCCGTTCCCTCCCGAGTTTAGCTTCACCATTTTGATGAGGCACAAATATTAAGGAAGCATTATTTATGTTCAAAAATAATAGGAGAGAGAAAGGTTAATCTTGAATTAAGGAAGATAAGGGAGTCACATCTGATTTAAGTAAGGACTAATTATTTCCACCAAAATTCAAAATAGAACTATTCATCAAATGGTACAAAACATTAGTGATTCCCTCCAAATTTTCAGGCTTATAAACCTGTTGTTTTCTTCCTAATTACATTATCAAAAAAACCACCTTCATCTACAAATACAACCACACCAAATACACTTACAGTTTAAAAAAAAAATCCTAAATTCAGATCCAAAATGGGTGAACCCAGCAGCTTCGAAAGAAGATCAAAGTGCAACTTGTTAGCCAAATCAAATTTGACTTCAAATCAAATGAACATACTGGCCAATTCTTGATCGAATGTTTGGTTGATGAGAAACTTCCTAGAGGTTATATTGCTGTGGCTGCAACAAAATTTGGAGTTACAAGGAGGACAGTGTTCAAGTATTTGAATAAGGTGACTCACCGACGCATTGAAGGTAAACCTGTCAATTTATGTTCAAAGAAAGTAGGAGTAAAGAGAAGAAAAAAAATGAAATTAGATGAAGAGAAAATGAAATCAATTGAATTGATAAAGAGAGGAACCATTAGAAATCTTGGTCAAGCATTAGGAATAAGTAAAAGTACTTTTGGGAGATGGAAAAAAGAAGGAGTGATCAGGGCACACATTAGTGCAATTTCACCAGCCTTAAGTTATGAACATGCTTTAGTAAGACTTAAATATTGCCTTCAAGCAATCTCTTTTCATGCAGCAGAAAATAAAGTAGAGTTCAACCCCATGGAGCATATCATACACTTAGATGAAAAATGGTTTTACATAATCAGAACAGCAGAGAGATACTACATGTGCTTAGGTGAAGAAAATCCTCATAGGACATGTCAAAGCAAAAAATTTATCACAAAAGTGATGTTTCTTTGTGCAGTGAGTAGGCCTATTTATGACAACAATGGTAATCTCATTTTTATGGGAAAATTGGTATGTGGTTATTCGTCACAAGAGAACTAGGAAAAAGAAACAGCAAGAACAGAGTAGCAGGAGTAATTGTTACAAAATCATTGGATTCAGTCAACACAGCAGTGACAAAAAACATGTTGCTAAACCAAGTAAGATATGTTTTGTATTTTCTGCCCTTTTTTTTTTCAAGAAAAGTGTTAACTTTATTGTGATTTTGTCTGCAGGTCCTTCATGCAATTAAGGCTAAATGGCATGTGACATCAAGCAAAGACATAATTATCCAGTGGAATAATGCACCACCACACATCAACAAGGATGATGTTGATTTCAGAGCAGCAGCAAGCTCAGATTGCTTTAACATGCAACTAAAATTTCAGCCAGCAAATTCACCAGACACTAACATCAATGACTTGGGTTGGTTCAACTCATTAGATTCAGTGAGGAGATCTCTTCAAACAAACAATGTAGATGAGTTAATAAATGGAGTGCAAGAAGCTTTTGAAATGTTATCAGCGTACACTCTCAACAAATTGTTCCTCTCTTTGCAATCTTGCATTAGAGACATAATGGATGTGAGGAGTTCAAACAACTATCTCCTTGAACATCTTGAAAAAGATTCAAATGGTCAACTTAAGAGACACTTATTTGTACCTTATTGAAATTCTTGTTGGCGACGGGTGACAAAAATAACTGTTGCAAGCCAACGAGGGAGACCGGAGACGGGTACTCCAATTCTTGTTGCCAAAGCTATGGGCAATAAAGGTCTGAAAGCTCTGTTCAAACAATGGCCCGATAGTGTTCCACATTTCGAAGTACGGAAAAATATTACTTGTTTTTTATCCCTTTTCTAAGTACAGGCTATATATATATTTTGTTAGAAATTGGAATTCGGTTTTAATTATAATTCTAGATATTTGACTGAATCGTGTATTGATCCACTTTTCAAATAAAGTATTTCGACCTTAAATGTCTGGATTTACGAAATCTCTATTGGGACAAGACAACCAAACAATCTGTTTCTAGGCAAAGAAAACAGATCTAAACTTGGGATTTGTTTTGTGTTTTTCGTATATTGCAAATGAGATCAAACTCTGTTTTTAAACAGATGAAAAGGTAGCAGTTAGGGTGGTTAATGACAGTTAGTTTCCAACAATCAAGTTTTTTAGCCAATCATTGTGTCCTTTGAGTTTTGGAGGAAAAACTGGTAGTATATTTGCTAAACCAACTATATCGTGGTCGAAAACGTATTAGCTCAAACGAGTGTGTACTCCACACTTTATCTTACTCGTATTCGAGTCTAATACGAAATCACATTGATCTCTAGTAAATCACAATTAAATAAAATAGCTGATGACACTAGAATCACCAACATATTTTTCCGTGCCACCTCAAATCGAACTAGATTTTTGAACACGCTGAAAAAGAAAAAGTGAGATAGAACGTGTTGTAAGTATGAACATTAAAGTAGGAAAGAGAATGAGTGGGAGAAATAATAAGTTGATTAGTGTTGTGAGTATAAAAGTAAAAGAAGAAAAAACGATCGGAAAAAATAGTGAAGATTTTTTGTCATTTTGGGTAATCCAATTTGAGATCGAATGGAGCAAAAGAAAAATAAGTTGGATTTTAGGTGAGTCGGAGGAGTATATGATCTACTCGTATCGAATACTCCCTCCGTCTCATAGAACTTTACTCCTTTAGTGTTGTTGAGAACGGAAAATAAGAAATAATGTTATTAAAGTAGGTGTTGTGAGTGGGAGGAGAAAGAATGAGTGGAGAGAATAGTAAATTTGAAAAGTGTTGTGAGTATGACAAGTGGGTCCCATGAATAAAGAAGTATTAAAAAAATTCCTTTTTAGGAAAGTGGGACTTTAAAGTGGGACGCTCAAAATAGTAAAAGGGGTGATGTTTTATGGGACGGAGGGAGTATGTTAGTAATATTTTGTTTGATGTCCATCAAATTTATTTATGAAAACATGTTATAGTATTGATATTTTTTTAAGTTTGAACACAAAAATTGGTGTCAACAAATAAAGTTTTGGACGCGGAACAATGATCCAGAAAAAGTCATGCTCGAACCATATTCCCAAGTTTTCCAACAACGTGAATCACCGCTATGCTACTTCTTCCGTCCCAAATAATAATTTACTTTTCAAAAAAGAATATTTCAAAATAAATGTCTATTTCTTAAAAAAAATGTCTATTTCTTAAATATATATATATATATATATATATATATATATATATATATATATATATATATATATATATATATATATATATATATATATATATATACTACTTCATATATTATCAATCAAAACATGCATATAAATGGCCAAACTGCCCAACTAACCTTGCTTTCTCTAATGTGTGTTCATCTTTCTCTCTATGCGCTATTCCTCTTTCTCTTTTTATGCGTTGTTTGAAAGCAACAAATAACATTGATGATGAATGGGGTGACATTGATGGTGAATGAATGCTCGAATAATCCTTGTCTGAAATTCGGTGGAACGGTTGTTCCTTGAAAAAATCCGAAATATAAAACATATAGAAAATATTTTACCAATTACCATATTTTTTATTATTTGTTGCTATTTTTTAATCCATTAGATGTCGGTGCAAGGATCTTATCCAATTTATGTTGACGTTGATAAATGATATTGGGAAAAATATTAATTAGTTGAACTATAGATGTGCATATAAGTATAATTTTGGCTTGAATTTTAAACATTCTATTTTGATTTAGCTTCACTTTTAATTACTCTTGTTTTTTTTTTTTTTTTTTTTTTTGGCAATTTTACTCTCTTTACTTAGAATACGCCTTCACATTACCATTACCAAGTGTCCTAATTCCATCCCCAAAACGTTAGAAAATGCTAAAAAAAATAAAAAACAAAATAAAAAAAATTGCACGCCTATCCCAACCGCCTAATTGAATGACCCATTTTACGGGTCCAAAGGGGCGCTATGTTTTTTTGGTAGCGTCTCCTTCAAACTCCACGGTCCACACCCACCTTCCATAATTGCACGCCTATCCCAACCGCCTCCGCAGAACCACCTTCCTCCTCTGCCCTCTGTAATCAATCTGATTTTCACTCAAAATGCTCAATCCCTACCCTTTTCATCAAATTTAAGTAAGTTTATTTACTGCAATTAATTCTCCCACTTCCCCAACCAATCAACTATCTATAGTATAAATCACACCCCTCCTTGCTACAGTACAATGAACAGTTTCAAGTGTCAAATTTTTCATTTTGTCATCACTAAGTTGTCCCTTTCCCATTTTGCCCTTAAAAAAAAATTAAATTAAAAAAAAATTAATTTAAAAAAAAAAAAAAACACGTGTCCTTGAACACGGACTTTTACTAGCTCGCTATAATTTGCAGCAGCTGACTTATTTATGATTTATTTTTTTTGCTTTCTTTGACGTTTAAAGTAGTTGAATCCTTCATTTTATTGCTTGTTTAAGCTATTAATTTATTTATTTTTTGCATAAAGTTTGTGTCTTTTTGAATAATCTTCGAGATTGTGCAACGGTCGGCAGCGGCAGCGACGATTGGCAAGGTTGATTTTGTGATGTGTGATTGTTGTGGATTGACGGAGGAATGTACGAAAGCTTACATTTGCCGAGTACGAGAAAGGAATCAGGGGCGATGGATTTGTGAACTGTGCACGGAGGCGGTGAAAGAGAAGATAGGGAATGTGTTCTTGATTTGTTGTTTTAGTTGTGAGAGACAAAATTTTACAATAAGCATAAAAAAGAAAAAAATTACAATATATTGAAACATAATTTATAATGTAAAATTAAATAAGGAGAAAATCGTAAGTTGATCGTCTTGATGTTTTTCGAGTCATGTGTGACACTCTCCTTAAGATAAATTCATCCCCTCACCGAGTTGTGCTTGAGCTTGTTTTGGACATTCGCCTCCCAGGATAAAGCGGACAGACCGGACTATTCTTGCACACTCGAATCTCCGGCGAATCTCACTATGCTTTGACAAAATTACCATGGATAAATTTTTAGGAGGCCAAAGAAAGAAGATGAACAAATTGCAAAGGGGAGGAGAAAGATAGATGGAAAAAGTACTTTTCCTTCACTTGTGGTGAATTTTTCTAGTTATAGCTTCAACAACCATGTAATGAATTTTCAATTAATCATTGTATTCATATGGGAGTCATTATCTTGTATTCATGGGATTTTATTCCACACTTTGTAACCACTAATCCCAAGGTAATGATCACTATTAATTCCTCATTAATCTAGAAATCATGGAACATCGATAGTGAGGTTAAATTCTAAAATTTACACTTTCAACCCACCAACTTTGAGTCATCATATCTTTCTCATCCAATCTCAAATTGGACATCTAGATATACCATTTCAATGTTCACACGGAGTGGAACATGAACCCACAATAATCTTTGTCAAACGACAAATAATTTATGTAAGGAAAATACATAATTTCCTTCACACACAATATATTTTTCCAACAATCACACACATGAAGAAAATTAATGACGAATTTGATGATAGAGCCCGGCAGACGAATACTTGCATACGATAGTTGTGGGAATGCCCATTGAACCTTCGCTCGTACAAGCATATGTACTCTACTCGCAAGTCGATAGACGCGATGTCCTTGAATCGTTATGCTTTTTGTATAGCAGATCATATGCTTGACACAAGTATCGTCCTAACATAGTTCAATTCTCATAGCTATGTTCATTCATGGCCCTGAACATTTTGCCTGGTTCTGTGAGAGAGTCTAAGAATTGAGCATCACACAATTCTCCGCGAGCAGCCTCACTTCTCTCTCACATATGTGATTTCTTAAAGGTAACCCGTATTACCCTGCTCTAATTTTCAACGCGTAAGAATCATTAAAAGTCATAGGCTTATCCTTGTCCTTTCGGGATGTCACTGATAGAAAAGGACTTGAGGTTAATTCCCTCACAGTGACGCTACAAGTCTTTTAACAGTTAGGTTGTGTCCCATTGAATCTAGTTCTTGGGATCTCCAGTCGTCTGGGTTTTTCGCTGTGTTTAACTTTCAAGAGGCTTAAGTCCCATTCCCCTCCGATTTTACAACTAACTCTCGATTTAACCCTTTGGTTAACGGATCCGTTTATCATTTGACTTCACATTCAAATTAGTTGAGAGTAGTTTTTTAATGGTATTATGTCTTAGACATATATGTCTAGAATACCATTACACATATTGCTATATGTCTTTTCAATCATAAATTGACTTTAGCAATATACCATCTTGCTAACACAAACTTTATCAATTTGATAATTGTTAACTCAAATTCATTTAAATTCCAGCTATTCCATATTGATCATTTCAAAAAAAAAAATTAAAAAAAATCAAGAATATCCACTTAATGACATGTTTAACAACAAGTCCATTAGTTTTTCTTGAATTTAAATCAACAGCTCAAATTGACTAGAATTTTCCTTAGTTAACATATCGTTTTTGGATTTAATTAACAAAGTAACGTAGTCACTCTTGTTTAAATCCACATAATCAAACCTTTGATGTTGTTATCTTTGTACTTGTCTCAAGTCATACAATGACTTTACAAACTAGCACATTTTCTTCTAGGTTCCATTTCTTGAACCGTTTCAACACTTTGATCTATTTCATTCAAAGTATCATTTATTCACTTATATGAATTTGACATCAATACTTGATTTCCATTGATTTTACTTTTTTTTTTTTATATATATTCAAACATATTGAATCATATATAACAAACCAATATGCACAATTGTTATGAACATAACTCTTGAAACATAATTCACCATTTAGTAACCAAATTCATTTTTTTTTTGGTAATTGGACTTGCTACTTTGCGAAACACCCCACTTTCACAAGTGTATGTAGGCCTACGTTTCCATACTTTATATGGACATCTCATTGTTTTCTTGGGAAAACCTCTCAAAAAGGTAATTATTTTCCAAAGTATACTCACCCTCACATTTTCAGAGTAGTCCCAAAATTAGCAATAATGTCAATTTTCATTATTAACACCATTTAATTATGGTATACATTGTGAATACTTTGTTTCATTGGTCGTGTACAACAAATCCCTCGGGTTGTTCTATGTAAATTTTCTCTTCTAAATCGACATTTAGAAAGGTTATTTACATACATTTTGAAATTGTCACGGCCAGAATCACAAGTGATATCCAAGGTGATAACAGCACCAACGATAGCACTTGGGATAGCACACACACACTTCGAAAATAAAACAATTTTGTAAAAGAGATTGCAGCGGAATAATAACACCAAAATTATTTTTCTCAAGTTATATAAATAATATAACTTGAGAGTGCCTCTTAGGCAAGACTTTATAATCACTTTATAAAATAATTACAAAAGCCGAAATGTTCCCTATGGCTATAACACTATGAGCTCTATGGAACAAGAAATAAAGAACGAAATCCTATCCTATCCTTCACACAACTTGATACCAATGTAATCAAGTGCGAAATTACAAGGGAGGAAGGATGAAACGAACTAAACAAAGAACTCTATCTCTAATGCTTCGAAGGTGTGTTTAAATGGCAAATATTGGCATGAGTTGGTATATCTTCAAATGAAACCTTCCAAGCATATTTATAGTCTTCAATTTACTTGAAGGCTACTCAATAAACAGCCTTGGGGTTGTCTTGCATGTTGGGGGTGGATTGTTTAATGGTGAGTTCATGTTGGATGAGCTTTTCATGGAGGGCTTCAAAGGAGATGGGATTATCACGGGCTCGGGTAGAGTCTATAACGGGTTTGAATGTTTTATAGTCTAGACCTTTGAGGATGGTGTAGGTTATGTCTTCAGAATCCATGGATTTACCTAGGATGGCGAGTTTGTCGGTGTAGGATTTGACGGCATTCATGTATTCCGAGATGGAGAGTTGGTTTTTGGTGAGATTGATAAGGTTGTCCTTTATTTGAAGAATGTGGCCACGGGAGGGGTTAGCATATGTAGTTTTAAGGGTGGTCCAAGCTTCATGGGAGGTGGTGGCTTGATGAACAAGGGGAGTTATGGTAGGGTCTAAGGTACCTATGAGAGCCCCAAGGATGAGGCGATCTTGGCGAGACCATGTAATGGCTGCCGGATTGGGTATAGATGTAGTGGTGGCGGTTTTGGCCGGTTCATCGTCGGTTTCCGCGACGGCAGGATTGGCGGTGGTAATGGTGTCCTCGGGTTTGGGATGGGTGCCATTGACAAACTTTAGAAGGTCGAGGCCAAAGAGAATAGAGGTGATTTGGGAAGCCCATGTAAGATAGGTTAGAGGAGTAAGGGAACGACAGTAGGATAGATTGATAAGGAGGAGGGGTTGATCGGGTTGAGCGGGGTTAGGGATGGTGGAGGAGGGGCTGCCGGCCATGGGGAAGAAGAGGTTGGGGCTGCCGAAACAAAGAAGGGGGGGTTTAAACTGTGGATCTTTCTTGCTCTGATACCATGTGAGAATTGAAAGCCTTGGCTTGTTTATTTACAATTGATCACTATTTATAATTACAATGGTAGAATCCTAACTATGCAAGGATTGTAAGATCCTATCTATACAAGGAAAATATTGTTTCCTAAAGTATGTAAATCACAATATAAACCAAATACAATAAGGAGAAGCTATTTAGGAAACTACAACAACATTCCTAAACAGAGCGAGGGGATCGATCGTGGGCGAGCGGGCGCTGGCGCCGGGCTGTGCCGAGGCGCGCGCACGGCCGCAGCGGTGCGGGCGTGGGAAACTGCGCTTTGAGGCGGCCACATGGGAAACTGGGGGCTGAGGCGTCGCCACCCTGCCGAAGGATCACTCTTGGTGTTGTTTGTTTGAGGCGGGCGCTTGGCTAAGTGTGGGGCGGGCGCCTCAAATGCAGAGGCTGAAGCTTCGTTCTTGTTCCCTTTAGTGACCTCCGTAGTGTCTTCCTTAATAGTTTAATCCTCAAGATCAAGCTTCAACACCTTGTACTCCCAAGCTTTATCAGTCTTGTATCCTTTATTAAATCAGCAACAACTCCTTGATCAAGTCTCCACACGTTTAAATTTTTGTTGCCAAAGTAACGAATTTATGCATAAAATGTCATTTATGCATAAAATGTCATTTATGCATAAAATGTCATTTATGCATAAACCTTTTTTCTTCCAAATTCCCCACGTGTCTAGCTCTTTCTTTGATCCTATTGCAACCTGAAATATGGATATAAACCATAGACTATACAGATTATATTAGCACATTGGTCCATTAAATAATAAACAAGAAATGTTCAACTATGTAAATTCCAGCACAGGAAATCATCTGCGATATCATCTGGAATTTGAGAAATCATCTACGATATCACCTGCAGTTTACACTAACACATTTGATGTATTTCAAATTCTACTATGCAGCAATTGCAAATACAATTTTTTTATTCTCGTGATGAGAGAATAATTATAAAAGTAATCAAGTTCTTCATTTTTCTTATAATCCTTAATTACAAGTCTAGCTTTGTACTCATTTATTGTTCCATCGATCTTCATTTTCCTTTTGAAAATCCACTTATATGCTAGTGGTTTACTACTCATAGGTAAATCCACTAGTTTCCAAGTGTGATTTTTCAAGATGAAATCAATCTCACTTTTAATGGTCTCTTTCCACAAAGATCATTTCAAAAAGCTCAATGTCTTTATAACTTTGATTCACTTTCTAGCATGGAGGTTAGAAAATTTGGGCCATAATTTTTTTTATCCTACCTCATTTGCTATGTCGAGGTCATGCCTCTTCTTCATCATTTACTCGTGATAAGTTTCTTCTTCTATTGAATCATGAATCCGTTTAAATGAGTTTGCCTCATCTCTTAATTTATACAGAAACATATTCTTAAAGAAAGAAGCGCTTCATGATTCCATTATTGAATCTTGAATTCATAAACAAGAATTCTATAACCACAACTATTGTAAGCATACCCAACATGTATGCAATCAATAGTATTTAGTATAAATATACACAAACTAAATTTAGTTGTGTTTTGTCACTACCTTTTTATTAAGTTAATTTCCAACTTTTCCTTTAAAGAGATAAGATTCAACATTTTGCTTTTTAGCGAGCAACGTTAAAGGTAAAAACTTACATTTTACCATCATCTAGTGAATAGTATTCACATCTCAAGTGTCAATTTGCCTTAATTAAAACTTCAAGCATATATTTGTCTCTCAAGACACAAGGTATATGCTTGACTTTTTCAAACAAGTTTGGCTTTTTAAACACGTTTGACTTTTCACACAAGTTTAACATTTCAAACAAGTTTGACCAACTTTGTCTTTGTATTAAACATTTCGGCATGCTTCATCACATTTGCTTTCGTCGCAAAAAATGTTAGACAACTTTTTCTCCAAAGTTATATTCTCTTTTCCAACACAAAGACGAATAGCAAACACCTCAATATTCATTTCTATTCATTTATATTTGAGGTGATTTTAAAATATCTTCAAGTGGAAATAGTCTTCCATGAAAACCATGTCGAATGGATGGTTACAAAATCTTACAATAAGCACAAAAAGAGAAAAGAATTACAATATATTAAAATACAATTAACAACGTAAAATTAAACTAGGAGAAAATCGTAGGTGGATCGTCTTGATGTTTTCCGAGTCATGTGTGACACACTCTCCTTAAGACAAATTCATCCCCTCACCGAGTTGTGCTTGAGGTTGTTTTGGACGTTCGCCTCCCAGAATAAAATGGACGGACCAGACTATTCTTGCATACTAGAATCTCCGACGAATCTCATTTTGCTTGGACAAAATCACCATGAATAAATTTCTAGGAGGCCAAAGAAAGAAGATGAACAAATTGCAAAGGGGAGGAGAAAGATTGATGAAAAAAGTACTTTTCTTTCATTTGTTGTGGGTTTTTCTAGTTATAGCTTCAACAACTTTATAATGAATTTCCAATTAATCTTTGTATTAATACGGGAGTCATTACCTTGTATTCATGGGGTTTTATTTCACACTTTGTAACCCCTAATCCCAAGGTAATGTTCCCTATTAATCCCTCGTTAATCTAGGAATCTGGGACATCAATAGTGAGATTAAATTCTAAATTTACACTTTCAACCCACCAACTTTGAGTCATCAAATTTTTCTCTTTCAATCTTAAATTGGACATCTAGATATACCATTTCAATGTTCACACGGAGTGGAACATGAACCCACAATAATCTTTGTCAAACGACAAACGATTTATGTAAGAAAAATACATAATTTCTTTCACACACAACATATTTTTCCAACAAATTGGAATTGTAAAGGGTATTTTATATACATAGGTTAAAACTGTTAAAGAGAATCTAGAAAAATGATTAAAAACGAAGCTAAATCAAAATAAAATGATTAAAAAAGTCAACAGGCATAATTTTCAAAGAAACTTGTTAATTCATCTGTTTTCTATGCTCTCTCTGTTTTTATACTAAATTATAAAGACAATATAATAAAATTAAGTTGTAACATATACTCCCTCCTTCCAAAATATTTGTCCTATTTGACTTTTTTGTTGAACTTTGACTACAAATATATGATAATTTAATTATGTTCATGAAATTCTAAAAATTTCTATTGACTCACCATTAATAATATTATCAACAACAACTTTTAGAATTTCATGAACATGATTAATTTCTCATAAATTTGTGGTCAAAGTTCAACAAAAAAATCAAATAGAATAAATATTTTGGGACGAAGAGAGTATATTATAAAAATGAATATAAAAATAAAGCAATGGAATTGTAATTACCATACATGTAGTGGCAGAAGTCACATGAAACTCATGGGGATATTTGTTCTCCTTGATTTTGAAGCTATGTCATTTTTACCACCTTTAAATTTGAGAAAATTATATTTTATCAATAAAAATAGAAAAAAAATGCACTTTTGAGTTTTTGAGCCCTTTTATTCAGAAAAAAATATTTATATATCATAATTTTTACCTTCTTCCGTTAAAATCCTGATTTTCCTGCCTTCATGAATAATGCCATCCCGTTAATAGCGATCACACATTTTCAATTTTTTTTTAAAATAATTTCATTTTAAAATTATAATTTGCAAACTAACTCACATTTAAAACTATTTTTCAAACTGACCATATTTTTTAGAACGCGCTACATGATTTAGCGAGTTCAACGTTTGACCATTGAAACTCGCTACACTATGTAGCGAGTTTAGTTAAATTAGGGTTTAACCATTTAACTAATTTAATTAACACAGTTTAGTCAAACTCCCCACACCATGTAGCGAGTTCACGCGTACACAGAACTCGCTACATGGTGTAGCGAGTCTTCAAAATCAAATTACTCCTTAGCGATTTACAGTCTGTTTACAGTTTACAGAAGAAAAAAAAACCTAAGTGCCGCCGCTTAGCAGAAGAAGAGAGAAGAAGGAGAAATAGATTTATTGTTATTTTCATCAAGTTCAAGCTTTTCATCCCCAAAATTTCGTTATTGTAAGTTTACATTCAAGTTTTTTACTTCATTGTGTGTTGATTTTGCTTTGATTTGAACTCAATTGTTAGTATACTTTGATTTGAGTTGTTGTACATGTTGATATTGAACTCAATTAGTGTTGTTATTGAACTCAATTGTAGGTATATTTGAACTCAATTGTTGGTATATTTGAACTCAATTGTCGTATATTTGCAATTTTGAGGTTTTGAACTCAATTTGTGGACTTTTTTGAACTCAATTGTTAGTGTGTTTGTTATTTCATTTAGAAGTATTTGATATAGATTTTATTGAGTCTCTATGTTTATATATGTATTTACTTGATATTGAAATTGGGTTTCTTTTGTTGAAACATATGGATACCTTCGTTGATCCTGGGTCTATCGATAACTCTGTTTTGACTGCACATGAGGGCCATAGAGCTCGTTTTAATTGGGCCGGACAGCAGGTTGCTTGTCCGCTTTCACTTCGTCGTGGTGCCACATTGTCGGATAAACTAGCGCCGAGGATATTGTCAAGATTAGCTGAGAGTGGCTTTAGTGGGGTTCATTATATAGGGAGAGTTCAGTACGATTATGGGTTGCTGGAGGCATTGATTGAGAGATGGCGTCCGGAGACCCATTCATTCCACCTCCCAGTTGGTGAGATGACTATTACCCTAGAGCATATCGACATCATTTTCAGGTTGTCGATTGATGAGGATGTTGTTACTGATGTTGACATCCCACCACTTTTAGACTGGCGGGTGGTATGTCGCGATCTTTTAGGGACTGTCCCATCTCTCAGAGATATGGATGGGAGTACTCTCAAGCTAAGGTGGATTATGAGCCAGTTTCCACATTTTCATGACCTCGCTAATGATACTCCCAACGACATTGTGGATATGTACACACGGGCATATATCATGCTAGCCTTGGGTTCTACAGTGATGTCTGATCGTACGAACAACAAGGTTAAGTTATATTATCTCCTACTGATTCGAGAGATTTCGAGGGTCTGGATGTACAGTTGGGGGGGGGGGATAGTGCTTCGCTGGCTTTTCTATATCGAGAGCTGTGTAGTGCGACTAACAGTGCGATGGATTTCTCAGCATTTTAAAGGTATGGTTATCTCATTTTAATATGCGTTATGTTGTTGGTTTTAAGTTTGGTTTCAAAGTATCGGTATTATTTATAGTATTTGATATAGATTTTATTGATATAGATTTGGGCTTGAGAGCGGTTGCTTTGTGTGCAACCTGGAATTCGAATGCGAAGCATTGATCTGGCACAAGAACACATGCCTCTGGGATGCAGGTATACATATATCATACGTTGTTTTCTCGTCGTTATATATATATTTTTTGACTGTTTCTTATAATTATTATTTTTATGAAATTTCAAGTGGACCAGAACATCTTTTTATCTCAAGTAGGTTACTGCCCATAACATGCGAGGCTATCGTGATCAGCTGGCCAAGCTAACAGATGATCAGGTTGTGTGGCAACCTTATAGAGATAGACAAGCTCCGACCTACTGCACTCAGGGACGGACCGTATGGATGGCGTGAGTCCCTCTTATATACTTTGAGAGGATAGAATGGCATTTGCCGGATCGACTTCTGAGGTAGTTTGGCATGCTGCAGGGGTCCCAGAACATTGCGACACTTGGAGGGACTTGCACAGAGTTGATAGGAGTGGAAACAATCTTGTAATTTGGAGCGACCGCCATCAACAATACATTGCACTTTGGGGACAGCGGCGGAACTTACTGGCAGTGGGGGTCCCAGGCTTTCACGTTATGCATTACACTGATCCATATATGATATGGTTTCAGATCATAACGTACATGTTGTACATAACCCCCTTCATATAGAGGACGCTGGATATCGTTTGGTTGCCCCTTTCATAGAGGGCATGGTAAGTATTTACATTTTTCAAGTTTTTTTATCTGGTTTTTTTTTAAAAAAAAAAACTTCAATTTATTAACTTATATCTCATTTTTCTTTTTTTTTTTTGCTATAAAAATAGGTGCAAAACCTTCGACGTATGCATATCAACAATGAGGAGGAGCAGCATAATTCATGGCCGCAACAAGCTGAGTTGCGGAGGTTGATTAGACACACGCTCACTAACGTTAGGGAGTAGCAACGACTTGAGGCTGCATCACCTCCAACAGGAGTAGATCGCGTACATGGGGTAGAACATCGACAATGTCGTGTTAGACGTCGTATACAGCCACAACCACAACCACAAATGAAGTTGCACGACGAGCCAGATGAGCCAGAGCCCAAGGTCTAGCCAGATTTCGAGACTCAGTATGATGGACTCTTTAATTATCCTTCATAGTGGGGACCTACTCAGGTGGAGGAGGCAGGGGAAAGGATTAGAAAGGATGTTGAGGAGGGTATTTATTAAGGCGTTTACCCTCGCCATTGCCACGGCCCGAGTAAGGTGAGTGGGGTTATTAATGATGATGATGATTTCGTTGACCCTGCACCTAGGACTTTTCACACGCCGGTATACTCGGGAAGTGGATTTAAGGTTCCTCTATCATCCTCACGAGCGGATATTCCGCCCTTCTCTGATCCGTCTGATACTTCATCTAGTGGGGTACGTCTTACCCCTGCTCAACTGGATGAGTTGATTAGAAGAGGGTCTCGGGAGCGGCATCCGATGAAGAAGTTCACCCCGGGTGCCTATGACATAAAGTATGAGAGGAGAAATAAGTGAAACTATTTTTTTATGTAGATGTAATAAAACTTTGTGCCATTAGTTGTATTAGTTGTAAGAAAACATTTATAGATTTTCTGTATGTTTTTTAAAGTTTTTATTTGGATGTTTGTTGTATGCTTTTTAAAGTTTTTGTACAGTTTAGTATATTGTTTTGACACTTCAGTACATTTGTGCAGGTGTGTTTTATGGTATATTGTATATTGTACATGTTGCAGTATTGGGTATATGGATTTTCTGTGTGCAGGTGGGATTACAGCAGTTTGCTGCTGCTGTTGGAGTCACTGCAAGTGAACTCGCTACACGGTGTAGCGAGTTCAGTGAAATCGCTACACCATGTAGCAAGTTCACTTGCATTGAGCCTACATCAGCAGCAAACTGCTGTAATCCCACCTGCAAACAGAAACTGAAACTGAATGCAAATCAAACTAAATCCAAATGAAAAATAAAGTTATATTCAAAAAACAAACAACACAAACTGTATAAACAATCAAAATAACATCCAAAACATACTCAAACAAAAATCCAAATGAAATGCAAACAAAGTAAACCCAACAACTCAAACATAAATTACATGGAAAATATTATTCTACTCCCTAATGTTTGGGCATCTACGACGATTGTGGCCTTCTTGTTTGTATGATGAACACTGAGTCTTCCGCTTATCTGCTTGAAAGTCCATACAATTTCGGAAACGTCTTGATCTAGGTCGTCCAGACTTCACAGAACGTTGAAGATGGGGATTCGGGAAAAACGTGGCACCAAACAATCCACATCTCAATAGTCCTCATGGTGGATTGGTTTAAATGTTCCCTACCATGTCTTGTAGTATTCCCTAATGGTGTAAAATGGAGAAATGAAAGAACGACCATCAAGCTGTTGTGAAAGGAAACGTGCAAGAAGCTGGGAACATGTGATAGGCAACCCATTTACCACATGTGCAGGTACGCTAATTAAATCGGACAATTTGGATATTTCCACCTTTATCACTCTGACGTGCGATTATCACTTGATACATCCCCATTTCATGAGTGTTGAACCTCCTTACCTGATGTGTCATACCTTTCTCGCTATTCTTCAAGTATCGGTAATGAACTTTCTGGCTGAATTGGTGTAGGGGATTGATGTTAGGTTATCAGGATTACCTTCTAGGACATTAAGTGAAAATCCATGCCTTACTTGAAAGTACTGCACACAACGGTAGAAGGCAGTTTCAACAATTGCTATTATTGGCATCCCACGGGCTCCCTTCATGACACCATTAAAAACCTCATACATGTTAGTAGTCATAATGTCGTATCATTAGCTATCATCGTGTGCCAATGTCCATTTTCTGCCATCTAAATTCAGAAACCATGCAATTGCCTCGGGGTTAATTAAACGGATAATCTCTAAGGTAGATTTCATTTTTCTATGTTGACTTGCTTTACCCGATCTGCAAAACGGATATTTCAAACCTTCCCCTCTATTCTTATCCAATAAATTTGCTCACATATGTCTCAAGCAATATCGATGATTCACATTTGGTCACCACGTATCTTCCACTATAGTCTTAAGAATGCTGTGATGACGGTCATATATCAATCGAACTTAACGACTCCTTATAATATGTCTGCAAAGAAGATATAAGAACCAACGCCAGTTCGTCCAGTCCTCTTTTTCAACAACAACAAATGCAAGAGGAAGTATACTGTCTTGGTGTAAGTACCCAAATCTGGCTCATGCCTTCCGGTTAAATTTCCCGGCAATTTCGGTAAGTTTCCCGGTAATTCCCCGGACCTTCCTAGTGTTCCGGAAATGTCCTGGAACAGTCCCAAATTAAAATTAGGGCTGAAGGGAGCCTTCCTAATTAAGAAAACACGTTTTTCTTAATTAGGAAGAAGGTTCTAGAATAATGCCACCTTGCATGGTTCTAGAATGCTGAGTCATTGTGGATAAGCCCGCACGGCTGCATTAGCCCAAGGTCTCTGGCCGCACGGCTTCATTAGCCTTATCCAGACTGCCTATAAATAGAGTCCTCCTCTACCCATTTAATCATCAACAACATTACCATCCCAAAAACAATACACCCACAATCAGTCACTCCCAAGACGTGAAGAATATTGGTGAAGGCTCGAGAAGGTGAAGAAGGAAGGCCAAGAAGCTACCTCCCTCCTCCTTGAAGACCCAAGACCAACCTCTCCTCCTAGCTCCGTTCGAAGAAGCAAAGGAAGCAATTGGTAACCTCGCACGCCCTAACCTTGCTTTTAATTGATATACTTGCTCATTGCATTCATATATCTTGCTTGGGACTTGGCATTTATTCATAAAGATCACATCTTTATCACCCCCTTTCCCTTTTGCATGCATTAAGACCTCATTTGTCATAAAAATGTAGTCTTTTTCATAAAGGTGCATCCTTTGCACCTAAAACCCCCATTTTCAAATAAAAATGTCATTTTTATGCATCATTTGCACATAAAAATCCAATCTTTTCAATAAAAATGCATCATTTGCATTCAAAAACCTTTTCCAATGCATCATTTGCATAAAAATCCTATCTTTACGCACCACTTGCATAAAGATCATTTCTTTCAATCAAAAAGCATCATTTGCTAAAACCAAAAATGTCATCTTTTCATTAAAGAGTCATTTTTCATCATGCATTTCCCCTTTCCCCCAACCTTGGAACGGACCGGTGTAAAAGATCCTATATTTACATCGTTCCTTCCATTAAAGGTTCACGATTTCTTTGGAAAGGGATAACCTTGAACCCTATATCTCCGATTATCGCTTAAGAAAGAGTATGAAGCCTCTATACGAGCTCGACCGTCTTAAAGCGTAGGATTGATGGGCTAAGGACCCTCCTTTTCTAAAGAACCTCATCTTTGACCAAAAGAGAGTCATTCTCTCGATCACGCAAGTCCCGAGGGTCCCGAGGTTTAAAATGCGATGATCACAAGTCATAAGATGAGGACGGGATCATAATCCCAAATACATAAAAATCCAAGAAATCCCGAGCGACAACCAATAAATGGTTTGTACGTCCGGAAGACAACTTGGGACATTCCCTCCTTATTTTCAAACACATGCACACAAGAAAGCACGCAAGCAAGCACGATTAATGAAATCATGGGAGACTTGCTCCGGCAAGGCACCTTGGGTGAACGCCAAACGTTCTTCCCAAGGGGTAACTTAACCTCCGAACCCATAAAACCTTTTTTTCAAAGTTTTGAGGTAATCAAAATGGCGTGGCGACTCCGTTTTTTCAAATAACTCGGATGTCTTCGAACTCGCGTGAATCCAAATTTTGGGCACACATTCACAGTTTGGCGACTCCGCTGGGGAAAACCCAAAGGAGAAAAGCTTTATTTTCAAAACAAAAATCGATGCTCGGTATATAGGTGGAAACCACTTACCCTTCCTGTACACTCCCTGACGTGGGAGTTGGGATAACCGGTGGTTTAACAATCCACGTACCAGTATCCCTTTTCGAAAAACAATTTTGAAAAAAAAAATAAAAGAAAGCTTTTCCCTTTGAGCGGGTTAGACTCCCGTCGCCGATTTCATTAATCATGCTTGCTTTCTTTACCATGCATTGCATCATTTGCATCTTGGAATTTGTGCATACTTTGAAACGGGAAAAAACCCGAAAAATAGCAAAAGGAGTGGAACCTGGAAAATTGATCCATGCAGTCGTACGGCTCAATCCTCCTTGGATTCTGACCGGGCGACCTCAGTGGCAATTCCACCAGGAAAAATCATGGTTAATCTGGCGATCTAGCGGCTTGGGGCTACTCGGCTCCATATTTGGCCCCAGGACTCCCAGAAAATTTACGTGCTTATGTGTTTGCATTCTCCCCGTCCCGAAAATCATTCCTTTAAAACACATTATGAAAATCTCTGTTTTAACTCAAAAAGGAACATTTTTAGGAGACCGCACACTACGCGCACCTGATATATCCTGTACACTTTGCACGCACGTCCTTCAAACCCGAGGGTGGTTCCAGCTGCAGTCACGGACAGCCTTACGATGCTCCGGGCGCGCACGGAATCATCCCAACCTCCCCATGGCAGCCGGTGTCGACCAATGCACGGTCAGGTGTCACACGTTTCAAAAAACCGTGACTTTTGGTTGGTTTTTGGTCTAGTCCGTGTCATATAGCCCAGTTGCATACCCTCGTAAAGGTCAAACCTTAGTTCATAACGGAAGAAGAACTCTGCCAAAATTCCGACAAGGAAAAATTGGCGAGATCTCGACTCCGACATTAACTATTGACCTTGACCTGCACGGAATGCGTAAGAGTCAAGACCGAGTCTTTGCCAACAAATCAAAAGATCTTTCGCTCAAGCGAAGCTCTGCCAAAATTCCGACAAGGAAAAATTGGCAAGATCTTGACCCGGCATTGACTTCGATTCTGACTCACGTCCGGCGTATGCAACGAAGTTCAATGTGACACTGTGTCATCCGGCTTTCGCCGCCCGACCCATGCCTATTATTTTCTCGGACATTACCGAAAGTCAAAACGTCATTCGCTCAAGCAAAACTCTGCCAAAACTTCGTTAAGGCAGAGAGACGAGACTTTCCCGGTATTGCCTTGACTATAATCCGCATCGCTCGTGCGTTGAAAGTTCCTATGACCCGCTAGACCCGTTAGGAGCGTTCTTTACTCTCGGTCGGTGGGATCCGCGTGCCCTATAGGACCCTCGCCCGGGGCTGTCCACCCTGGGAGGTCGAAATACAGGTGGAATACGAGGGACTTATAGACGTAGTGACGGAACCCACTAATCCAGGATCTAGAGTAGTTGCGAAAAAAGAAGGGCAAACCCCCCTTTTCCAACCAAATAGAAATAAATAAAAGACATTGTTTTAAGTAAACTTGAACAATTAATGTAATCATAATTGCATGGTCCTGTCTCTGAAATCCCTAATCGAGACCTCCTCGGTCCGATTTCCTATCCCGACCTTTCATGGTCAAATCCCTAATCGATACCCCCTCGGTCCGATTTCTTATTTTCCTATCCTGACCTTTCATGGTCAAATTCCTAATCGAGACCTCCTCGGTCCGATTTCCTATTTTCCTATCCCGACCTTTCATGGTCAAATCCCTAATCGAGACCTTTTCGGTCCGATCTCCGATTTTCGATCTTGTCTTTTCAAGGTCTCATCTTTTCCGATCAATTAGGATTAGGAGAAAATGTGTTTTAAGCAAAAGTTAAGCGATAAGTGCATGTTACTTGAGCTTTCGGCCCTAAACACTTGCCCCAGAGTCTAAACCTCACCCATCTCCGAGTCTAAACCTTGCTTACCCCGAGTCTAAACCTCACCCACCTTCGAGTCTAAACCTCACCCATCTCTGAGTCTAAACCTTGCTTACCCCGAGTCTAAACCTTATCCACCTTCGAGTCTAAACCTCACCCATCTCTGAGTCTAAACCTTGCTTACCCCGAGTCTAAATCTTGCCTACCCCCTAGCCTAAACCTTGCCTATCCCTTTCCCGCAGCGAGAAAGAAGTGGACTAGAATACCGGGTCAGCAACTTGTTAGCGCAAAATTCTCAGACAGTTCGCGTAATCCTCGGTTTTGTCGGTTCGGAGAGTCGAATGGCCGATTTGGTGAAAACGGTGGGATGAGTAATCAGATGACTAGGGAAGAAGAGCTAGCCTTAGCCCTGAAAAAGAGTCATAAGGTCCATGAGGAACATCAAGCCATTCTTATTGACGCACTCCGTCGTCATGGAGTTCAGGTCACAGTTGAGTCGAACGGTTCTCTGGTAGTGGTCGAAGATGAGACTCCAGAAGTAGCCATCTCAGCTCCCCCGACCTATAACCAATACCTTCCTCCATCCACATATGATCCCTTGCCAAGGATCACTTCTCCTCGGTCCTTTCTAACATCCCAGCTCATCAGGGCTCCATCCCCCTCAGCTCCTCAGAACGGATTGGGCTTTACCCCACCTGTCTCTCAGTTTCGATACCTGCCGATCCCATACTCCGGCTTCACATAATCGATCTGAGATATGTGGCTATGTTCTGAAACCCCTATACCCGCCTGAATGCGATCATGAGTTGCCAAAGGATGATCCAAGTTTTCAGCTGTCACCTACCAGACTTAATGAATTCAGCCGTCAGTTTCACCAGTTTGCTACTATGGCTCCCTCTGCTGATACAAGTCCTGTTGCGAGAGTCCCCGTTGACCCCCATGTGGCAATACTGATGGAGCAAGTGAAACAAATACAAGAGAAGCTTGACCTCATGATGAGTATCAATACTCCATTGACCCAAGATGTTGAACCAGGCAAGGAAATGACTCCACCAAGCATAACCCAATGCCATCAGTACCAAGCAGCAACCGTACCCGGCTCGGCACCAGTTCCTCACAAAGGAAAGGGTGTCGTAGCTTCCTTCAGCCAAATCCAACAGTGGAACCAACTGGACGATGGAAATCCAAGCCTGGAGAACAGCAATGTTTCCCGAAAACCCCGCTCCCTTCATTTTGACAATGCGGAGATGCCTTTAAGCAAGGTGCTGGAAAAACTGATGAAAGAAAAGCTGATAAAGCCATTGGAAAATTGGAAGCCCAGGAACCACAATGCTCATGTTGGATGAGTCTAAGCATTGTCTTTTCCATCAATACCCTGGACACGATACTGATGATTGCACCTATTTGAGGTATGAGATCCAGAAGTTGATAGAAGATGGGAAGCTCGAGAACCTCCATGGGCCAAAAACAGAAAGCTATGGTAAGAGGTCGATTCGGGAAGTGCAAGGTCATAAACGTCGGCATGATGATTTTGGTATGCCCATGAGCAAAGTTTTCGGCGATTTGGTGAAACGAGGCCTTCTCACACCTCTCGAGAATTATAAGCCGAGAAACCCAAGTAGAGTTGACAGGACCAAGTTCTGCGAGTACCACAAGCATTTCGGTCATGTGACAGACAAGTGTGTGCATCTGAAGAAAGAAATTCAGTGGCTGATCTACGAAGGAAAGCTCAAGTTACCTGGCAGTCCAACCCGCGAAGAGTAGCTAGACTAGGGTCTACTTATCCTTAAGTAAGATTAAAAAAAAAAAGAAAAATAGTCTCTCAGTCAACCTTCGTAGGTTCTAGTACTTTTTCCCTTTCAATCAGGTCCTCTACGGACATTGTAATAAATCTTCAATTTTCTATAAAAAGTCTTCTTCTTTTCTTGCTAGACTTAAGACATTATTTGCACACCTACATTACATTTAATGAAATGGTTTTATTTTATATGATCACTTGCATTGCTCAACAAATAATCTCTCGAAATAATTAACATTCTGATTAATCGGTGTGAGAAAGTCAACTAATGCCATCAAGCCATACACTTTCTGGTAGGCTAAATCGCACGCCTACAAATTACTACAAGGACTCCTAAAAATGTAGATGGTGGAAGTCCAGGATCGATCTCAGGGAACAGTATTGCAAACGATCAAGTCACGCACACAATTGGGGGGTTTTTGCTTGTGAAATAATTATAATCCTAAGACGGGAATTGAAATCTAAGTTATGAATAATAAAGTAAAGAAACACCTTGGATATGCAAAATTATCCCCGTCTAACAATCAATATCACCGGAATGAATTCTTTCTTTCTTCTCCCTAATTACTTGATCACGAGATGCAAAATCTCTATCTCTTCTTTGTTAATAATCACTAGCGGCGACACGCTCAACTAATAACCCTAATCAATACCAAAACCTAGCCGACACGGTCAAGATTCAAAGTATTAATCGATGAAAGTTTCAAGAGATTAAGATCAAGAAATTAACCTATTATTATTTCAAATAGAATTAAAGCCAATTTTACTTTAATTACAATCCAAGATGAAACATTCAAGAATTGCAAAAGTGCTACAATGATAACCCTAGTCCGACACGATACAAGGGAAATCTAGCAATAATCGATTAAAAGGATAAAGGGATTGATCAATTTCTCAAAACCCTAGAAATTGATTTGAATTAAGAACAAGTAAAATTGCAATTAGGGAAGAATAATTAAAAGAAATCAAACCTCAATTGAAAGTAAAGATGGTTCAAACTTTACAAATCCAAAGCAAGAGAGCTTAGCCTTCCATGGAGATTCAAAACTTGAATATTGTTTGGAAAAGCTAATGAGATGAAAAGATCCTCTAAAAAGACTGCCAAGAGAAAGTATTTATACTTCCTCCCTAAACCCTAACTAAAAAGGAAAAGAAAATAAATTAAAAATAAAGAAAATTACAAAATTACGTCATTCCAGCGAACAGGGCACGACTCGTCCCCTGGGTCACGAGTCGTCCCTTGGCTTTCCTTCAATGGGGACGAGTCGTGATGTGGGGGACGACTCGTCCCTGTTGCATCAGCTTCTGAACCTGGCGTCCCCCCTTTGGGGAATAGTTGGGCCAAAGGGGGACGACTCGTCCCCTGAAGCAAATTCACTGATTTCTTCATTTTTTCCTCTCGACTCCTTGGCTTGCTTCCGAACTTCCTTGACTTGACTTCCATGGCTGTAAAACTTGATGACTTTGAGCTGCTTTTTAGGACTAGAAACACTTACATCATAAACTCTCTAAAATTCTCTCAAATTACATAGTTCATCTCATAATCCTCACAAAACATAAAATCACTCAAATGACATCAAACGTAACAAAATACATGGAAATAACACAAAATAATACCGGAAAACATAGGAATTACATAGTGAAAATCCGCCACATCAAATACCCCCACGCTTAGACCATTACTCGTCCCTGAGTAATATCCTAAACTCCAATCTAACACCGGTCTAAAACAGATGCATGGAGGGTAAATGATTCCTAGTCTCCTCTAATCCACCACACAAGTCAACGAGAAATAACAATCATTGGAGTAATAGCACTCCGTCTCCTTATAACACCAAAATATAAACAATGAATAATAAAAACTTTAACTTGATACCAACTCCAAATATAAAACGGTATCCAAGCAAAGTTCACACACAAAAGCCAAGGGGAACTAAAAATGTCCTATGTTTCCCCACGCTTGGCTCACACTACATACACCCTCATAAAAAGAAATCATTGTTAAGGTTGTGATCCTTAAACAAAGATTTACCTCGTGAAAAGCACCAACACCCCTTATAACTCCAACAGTGAACGAGGGTTTCTAAATCCTAGGCACCACTATCCAAACCTCCTACTCCAATAATGGTCCTACCCAAACACTCCAAACCTCCCTTATGTCTCCCACTCCGGTGATATAACAAATAGAAAACATTCAATTCTCACCTTTTGCCTAGGCACCGTTTCCGGTTTTCACCTAGCCTCTCATTTTTTTTTTTCATTCATTTTTTTTTTTTTTTTTTTTTTTTTTTTATACAGATATAAACAGATAGAAGCCACCTCATAAGCATCCCCATACCCCCACGCTCAAACCGCACAATGTCCTCAATGTGTGAAATAAAGAAAATTGCGGTAAAAACGAAAAGGAAAGGGAGTAAGAAGTACCATCACCGGCGAGAGCTAGAGCCTTCCCCCTGATAATAGAGTTGTCGGGAAGACTGCCTCCGAGCACGCTCCGCTGCTCTTGACTGTATCATAGTCAAGTAATCTTCTGACACTGGCTCGTACCTCCGTGGCTCAGGCTGCATCGCCCAAATCTCTAACTGCCGCGATCGGGCTCCCAAAACGGCCACCTCATCCTCAACACCCTCAAAACGGTCCTGCACCTCCTGAAATCGGACATCCTCTAAAGCCCATCGGCTCTGCTCCCTAGCCTGCCGTGCTCGCTCCTGCTCCTCAAGGAATGCCCTCTGAGACTGTTGCTGCTCCTCCAGGAATCTCCTCATCACATCCCACTGATCAAAAGAGCCCTGCTGGCCCTGATTCTGCTCTGCTTCATTCTGATCGCCCTGTTCCTGCTCCTGCTCCTCCTCATCATCCTCACTAACAGGATTCATCTCATCCTCAACCCCGGGCATACGCCAATGCCTGGCTTGTGTGCCACTCGGAAATGTGGCTCCAACCATGCAAGTCCATGTCCTCCTCGAATCACCATACTCAAATACTAAGGACATGTTGCCCGCTCCCATTGGGTCCCTCGCAAACTTATCATACTGAATAAGCCACTCTCTTGAATATAGAGTCGTGCCTGATGTCACTTTTACCGCCTCGGGCTTTAACTCATCCAAACAGCCCTCAGCAATCAAAGAGATCATCCCACCTACAGAAATGTTCCCCTTTTTCGAAAGGGCAAACGCCTCACATCTCTTCATAAATATATCCACCCAATCCGGAATAACTGAATAACTCCTCAACCCCGTTCGCAAAAGATTCACCATAGCAAGATTCAGCTGAGCGGGTTCCCCATTAGCCAACCAAGTCATAGCCAATCCTCTATAAAATAGCTTCCAAGCCGGGTGGGAAAGAGAAGAAGCTCTAAGATATTTTTTTGTGCAAGGCAACCCCGTAAGCTCCGTAAAGAAAAAGCAGCTAGCCCCATCAACATCCAACCACTCTCCCCTCGGTTGGTCCACCCCCAGAACTTCCCTCAACTCATCATAGGACACTCTATAAGTTTCATCATCAAGGTTAAACCTAATAGTATTGGCATTTGCCCCCTTCCCTACCTCCACTGTCGAAAGAAATTCAAGAGTATATCGCAAATAAGTGTCAGCTCTCTTCCCAAAGAAGGTACTCAACCCGGCTTGGTTCATTAAATCTGCCACTAAAGGTTCTAATCCCAAAGGCCTTAAAACCGGTAAATGGAGGAATGTGGTGACTTGAATTTTTCTACCCTCCAAATTCCGCCACTTTTTCTTTTGAGCGGATGTCAAATTGTGTAATCCCATAAATGGTAAGGAAGCATTAGGGGGAGGGGGATCATTTGGGACCTCGGATTGAGTCGATATTCTACCTCTTTTATGGCCACCCCCTCTAACGTCTCTTCCCCTAGAACTCATTTTTACCCAATACAAATCACAAAATTCACCCAGAAATTGCAAAACAACCCACTTCAGCAATAACAACAACAACCCTTCACTTCCCAACCGAACCACCAAACTACAAATTCAACAAGTCCCAAGTATTTAAAGCTCAAGGGAAAAGATGAAGTTTTTACCTTACAAAAATAGTCAACAACACCCCTCCTTGAATCTCCAACAGAAATCGCCACAGAATTTGACCAAAAATTCGAAATTGCACTTCTAGGGCTTGGGTAGTTTTCGAAATTGGGTGAATTTAAGGCCAAAATTGAAGAGGGTGGGTCGGAATTAGGGAGAGATGGTGGATTAGGGCTTGGATTTCGAAGAAAAGAGAGAGATTTGGTGGAATTTTCGGATTTGGGGTAGAGAGAGAAAGCTTGGTTTTAATGGTGGGATAGGAGGTTGAAGAAGAAGATAGAGGGAGAAAAGGGCTCGGATTTGGTGAGGTAAGGGTAGGAGAGTGAAGGTTTTGGTTGAAGGGGATGGAATATGGTGGATTTGGTGGGAGGTTATGGTGGATTCAAGTGGGTGTTGTAGAGAGAGAGAGAGAAGAAGAAGAAGTAGGGCACGACTTGGAATGGGGAGGGTGGGAACGACGGCTGGGGTTAAAACCCTTGCTGTTCTAAATTTTTATTTATTTATTTATTTATTTATTTATTTTTTTTTTTTTTTTTAGACGCCCGTGGGACGAGTCGTCCCTTGGGTCACGAGTCGTGACCAATTAACCCCCTACGAATGCGCGTCCCCCTTTGGGGAATAGTTCCCTTTGTCCTGGGACGAGTCGTCCCGAGCCAATTTCACCCTTTTTTTTTTTTTTTTTTTTTTTTTATAACAGGCCCAGGGGGTGATCCATTCTCCTTGCTACTCCCTGCACAACACCACTAAAACAAATACCCTTAAGTAGCACCGATTCAATTTATGATGAAAAAGATAAAATACAACAAAAATAAAAACAAAACTAAGAATGAAAGATTGAATCCCGGGTTGCCTCCCGGTTAGCCGCCCTTCTTTAACGTCTTTAGCTAGACCTAATGCCGGGTAAGCCCCCGGCTAGCATCAAAGTTTTAAGTCTTTGACAAGACTCAGAAGTAAGGTCTACTCATAACTAGGATTTTGGAGATAATGCACCTCCATATCCTCATTTATACCCACGCCATCATGATACAATTTTAGGCGTTGACCATTCACTTTAAAAACCTTGTCTCCGGAGAGACTACTAATCTCAACCGCACCATGCGGATATACCTCCCTCACAATAAAAGGTCCGGTCCACCGCGACCTTAGCTTTCCGGGAAACAACCGGAGACGGGAATCAAATAAAAGGACTTTTTGACCCACCTTAAAGTCCTTTCTATTGATCATTTTATCATGCCAAGCTTTTGCCCGCTCCTTATAGAGTTGGTTGTTCTCGTAGGCTTCTCTCCTAATCTCATCCAACTCACTTAATTGCAATTTTCTCTCCTCACCGGACCCATCTAGGTTCATATTGAATTTTTTTATGGCCCAAAATGCTCTATGCTCCAACTCCACCGGTAAGTGACAAGGCTTTCCAAACACTAACCGATATGGGGACATACCGATAGGTGTCTTGTAAGCCGTCCGGTAGGCCCACAAAGCATCATCGAGTCTAAGACTCCAATCCTTCCTAGACGGATTCACGGTTTTCTCAAGAATAGACTTGATCTCCCGGTTGGACACCTCCGCTTGGCCATTAGTTTGGGGGTGATAGGCGGTCGAAATCTTATGAGTAATATGGTATTTCTTAACCAAAGCTTCGACCGTCCTATTACAAAAATGGGTCCCCCTATCACTAATGATGGCCCTAGGCATACCAAACCTACTCACAATGTTGGTCTTAAGGAAATTGACCACTACCCGTGAATCATCGGTGCGTGTGGGGATTGCTTCAACCCACTTGGAAACATAGTCAACCGCCAACAAGATGTACAAGAAGCCAAAAGAATTGGGAAAAGGACCCATAAAGTCGATTCCCCATACGTCAAAAATCTCACAATTTAAGACGAAGTGTTGTGGCATCTCATCACGTCGACCAATGTTACCAACTCTTTGACACCTATCACAAGATTTGCAAAAATTATATGCATCATAGAACATGGTAGGCCAATAAAAACCACTCTCAAGCACTTTCCTCACCGTGTTTCTAGCACCGAAATGACCACCGCATGCATGCTCATGACAAAATCTAAGGATAGAATGAATCTCACTATCGGCTACACACTTACGGATCACTTGGTCCGCACAATGCCTCCACAAATAAGGCTCATCCCACACATAATATTTTGCCTCACTCCGGATTTTATCCTTCTTAGATTTATTAAGTCCTGGAGGGAACTTTTGTGACACAAGAAAATTGACCAAATCTGCATACCACGGTGCAGACGACTGAACCACCCAAAGAGACTCATCGGGAAACTCACCCCGAATTGAACAATAATTAGAGGGCTCATCCTCTTTAAGCACAAGACGACTCAAATGGTCGGCCACAAGATTCTCGGCCCCCTTCTTATCTTTCACCTCAATATCAAATTCACTCAATAAAAGGATCCACCTAATAAGTCTAGGTTTCGCCTCTTTCTTGGTCATAAGATACTTAAGAGCAGCATGGTCGGTGTAAACAATGACTTTGGTGCCTAAAAGATATGACCGAAACTTCTCAAGAGCAAACACAACCGCCAACAACTCCTTCTCGGTTGTAGTATAATTCCTTTGGGCATCATTGAGGGTCATAGAAGCATAATAAATGACATGGGAAGCCCTCTCAACCTTTTGACCCAAAACAGCCCCAACTGCATAATCACTAGCATCACACATGATCTCGAAGGGGCGAGACCAATCGGGTGCTTGAATTATGGGGGTGGTGGTCAACCTAGACTTCAACTCATCAAACGCTCCCTTACACCTCTCATCAAAATGAAAATCAACCTCTTTTTGTAATAAAGTGCATAGAGGCGAGGCGATTTTTGAAAAATCCTTTATGAAGCGCCGGTAAAACCCCGCATGACCGAGGAATGACCGGACCTCACGCACATTTGTGGGATAGGGAGGGAAGAAATGACATCAACTTTCGCCTTATCAACCTCTATGCCTTTCTTTGACAGCACATGACCCAACACAATGCCTTGCTCAACCATAAAATGGCATTTTTCATAATTTAAAACCAAGTTTGTTTCAATGCAACGGTCCAAGACAAGAGCAAGGTGAAGCAAGGCATTGGTCGAATGAGTCTCCATGAACAGTGAAGTCGTCCATGAAGACCTCCATGAAATTCTCAACAAAGTCGGAAAAGATGCTCATCATACACCTTTGAAAAGTCGCAGGTGCATTACACAATCCGAACGGCATCCTCCGATATGCAAAGGTGCCAAAAGGGCAAGTAAACGTAGTTTTCTCTTGGTCCTCCGGGGCAATAGGTATTTGAAAATACCCTAATAACCATCAAGGAAACAAGTAAAATGCCCTTCCGGCTAACCTTTCAAGCATTTGATCAATAAAGGGGAGGGAAAATGATCCTTACGTGTTACCTCATTAAGGCGCCGAAGGTCGATGCAAACTCGCCAACCCGTTTGCTCCCGGATTGGCACCAACTCTCCCTTATGATTTATGGAGACGGTGATCCCGCCTCGCTTTGGAACACACTGAGTGGGACTGACCCACTTACTGTCGGATATGGGGTAAATGATCCCCATCTGTATCAACTTCAGCACCTCCTTTTTTACCACCTCCATCATTGGTGGATTCATCCTCCTTTGCGGTTGCTTAACCGGCTTTGCATCATCTTCCAGAACAATCTTGTGAGTACACAAAGATGGACTTATGCCCTTAAGATCGGCAATAGTCCACCCAATCACCTCCTTCCTTGCCCGAACCACCTCTACCAATTTCTCTTCCTGCACCTCATTCAGCTTGCTTGAGATTACCACCGGCAACGTATCATTCTCTCCCAAGTAAACATACTTCAACCCCTCCGGTAGGGTCTTCAACTCGAGCTCAGGTGCCTTTTCAATAGACGGCACGGGTTTCCCTGGCGGAATTTCTAACTGCACCTTCACATACCCCGGAGTATCACCTGTTAAACTCATTACTGCTTCCTTCAAACTGTCAGAAATTTCAAAATCCAACTCCGCCAACCCCAAGGCATTCTCTAAAACCGCCTTCAAATCATCATTGGTCTTTGCTCACCTCAAAAATATCCTCTACCACCGGCTCGATTACATCCATGAAACATAAGGAGTGGACGTCCTTTGGGTATTTCATGGAGTCAAAGATGTTGAACTCCATGACCTGCCCATCGAACTCCATAGACAACGAACCATTGGCCACATCCAACTTGGTTCTAGCTGTAGACATGAAAGGCCTTCCAAGAAGAATGGGGGCTTTAGGATCGAATCCATATCCAACACGTAAAAGTCGGTAGGAAAAATCATCTTACCAACCCGAACGAGAACATCCTCTACTAACCCCTTCGGATAAGCGTTGGACCGGTCGGCCCATTTGTATAATTACACGGGTGTCTTGCAATGGCCCCAATTTTAGGTTCTCAAACAATGTGTAAGGCATCACATTGATTGAAGCCCCCAAATCGAGCATTGCCTTGTGCTCAGATGAATCCCTAGAGAAATAGGGATCACAAACATTCCCAGATCATTGCACTTCTTAGGCAACTTCCTCGATAAACGGCGAAACATGCTCATGAACCTTTGCCTTTTCGACTCCTCAACCTCTCTGGTCTCTCTTAGTGGTACACGGCTCCTTCGGAAACTTGGCATACCTCGGGACGATGCGGAGAAGGTCCAAGAACGGAATGTTCACCTCGAAGCCTCTTGAAAGTATCAAAAATTGCCTTGTCGAGGCTCGGGTTTCCTTGACTCTCTCAAGGCTTGAGGAAACGGCACATCGGCTCTACTACTTTTGGTGGCGCGGCTCGGATGCGTACCCTTCTCTTCCACGACTTTTTCTGTTGGCTCAGTCTTCTCAACTTCTAACTCCGGTTCCTCGTTGATCACTGTGTCTATCAACTCCTTACCACTCCTCAGTGTTACAGCACTCACGTTTTTCGATTCGGATTCGGTTACGTCCTTGATGGCAACTTTCCCATTACGAGCCTCCAATCTACCCACCGCATCTGCAATCTGTCCCATCTCGCCTCTCAAGACCACCGATACTCGTATCGGTCCTTCTGCCGATATCAAGACCGCTGGATAAGGTGCTCATACTTTGAGCCAATGTGCGGAACATATCTTCGATGTCTCCCTGTGGTGGCTGCATTACGCTTCTTCGCTGCTTGAGCTATTCTTCTTAGGCTAGCGAGGCCGCATAGGTGGCCTAAATCGCATTGGCCGCTGAACCGGCAGAAAACCCGCGGATTACCGAACTGATTACGAGCTGCGGCTGCTGCGCGCCCATTTGGATTGGACCAATCAACCCGGGGTGATTCTTCCAGTTGGGATTGTAAGTGTTCTGTCTCACGGCCTCCGAAACCCACTGCATTCACATCTTCATACTCACCTGTTTGTAAAGTCGGACACGAATCCGTCGGATGAGTCACATCGTAACAAATACCACACTGCTTTGGCGGCTGTCCTAGCATCATTGCTTTCATCATACTTTTGATGTCCTCGACATCAGTTTTAAGTTGATCCGCCACCCCACTACTGGACCCAGCTGCATTAACCTGCCTGACACTTGACCTCAAACCATGTGTCCGGGTACTCTTCGCTAGCTCCTCCAATAATTTCTGAGCTTCCGCAGTAGTCTTATTCAGTATGCTACCCCCACATGAAGAGTCAACCATTCGCTTGTCCTGATCAGTAAGCCCTCCGTGGAAATACATAATCAGTTGATCAGCATCATACCCGTGGTAGGGACAACTCCGAGTGAGTGTATGAAATCTGTTGAAGTAATCGTAGAATGATTCATCCCCCTTCTGCTCCATATTGCTTATGTCCCTTTTCATCACATTGATTTGATTCACCGGGAAGAACTCATCCAAGAAAGCCTCCTTTAACATCTGCCAGGTGGTAATGCTGTTCGGGGCCAGGTGGTAGTACCATACATTGGCCCTGTCCTTCAATGTGAATGAGAAAGCTCGGAGCAGAAGCTGCTCAATTGGGAGATCCGAAGGCTTCATACTGTTGCATACTTGCACAAATTGGGAAACATGCTGATTCGGGTTTTCACCGGGTAGCCCACTGAAGCTAGGCAATTGATTTAGAAGCCCCGGTTTCAACTCAAATGTGACTCCCGCTGGCAATGCAGGAAAAGTAACTGCCTGCGGTTGCTCCGTCCAGTTTGGAGCGGTTTTCTCTCTCAGTGTCTGCGCTGCTCTATCCCCCATCTCTGTCTCCCAACTATTATAGTTCAACCTCCTGTTTGCTTTACGTCCTTTCCTGAAAGAACGTTCAATTTCTGTATCAAGAGGCACAAGTAAATCGTTAGTAGAACGGGTGTGAACCATGCACGGTTACACACCACAAGAGAGCAGGGTATATCACTTAGCAGATAACACACATACTAAAATAAAAATAAATAAAAAGAAAAAGAAATAGATTAAGAACAGAATATGATCGTAAACAATTACACCGTTCCCCGGCAACGGCGCCAAAATTTGGTAGGCTAAATCGCACGCCTACAAATTACTACAAGGACTCCTAAAAATGTAGATGGTGGAAGTCCAGGATCGATCTCAGGGAACAGTATTGCAAACGATCAAGTCACGCACACAATTGGGGGGTTTTTGCTTGTGAAATAATTATAATCCTAAGACGGGAATTGAAATCTAAGTTATGAATAATAAAGTAAAGAAACACCTTGGATATGCAAAATTATCCCCGTCTAACAATCAATATCACCGGAATGAATTCTTTCTTTCTTCTCCCTAATTACTTGATCACGAGATGCAAAATCTCTATCTCTTCTTTGTTAATAATCACTAGCGGCGACACGCTCAACTAATAACCCTAATCAATACCAAAACCTAGCCGACACGGTCAAGATTCAAAGTATTAATCGATGAAAGTTTCAAGAGATTAAGATCAAGAAATTAACCTATTATTATTTTAAATAGAATTAAAGCCAATTTTACTTTAATTACAATCCAAGATGAAACATTCAAGAATTGCAAAAGTGCTACAATGATAACCCTAGTCCGACACGATACAAGGGAAATCTAGCAATAATCGATTAAAAGGATAAAGGGATTGATCAATTTCTCAAAACCCTAGAAATTGATTTGAATTAAGAACAAGTAAAATTGCAATTAGGGAAGAATAATTAAAAGAAATCAAACCTCAATTGAAAGTAAAGATGGTTCAAACTTTACAAATCCAAAGCAAGAGAGCTTAGCCTTCCATGGAGATTCAAAACTTGAATATTGTTTGGAAAAGCTAATGAGATGAAAAGATCTTCTAAAAAGACTGCCAAGAGAAAGTATTTATACTTCCTCCCTAAACCCTAGCTAAAAAGGAAAAGAAAATAAATTAAAAATAAAGAAAATTACAAAATTACGTCATTCCAGCGAACAGGGCACGACTCGTCCCCTGGGTCACGAGTCGTCCCTTGGATTTCCTTCAATGGGGACGAGTCGTGATGTGGGGGACGACTCGTCCCTGTTGCATCAGCTTCTGAACCTGGCGTCCCCCCTTTGGGGAATAGTTGGGCCAAAGGGGGACGACTCGTCCCCTGAAGCAAATTCACTGATTTCTTCATTTTTTCCTCTCGACTCCTTGGCTTGCTTCCGAACTTCCTTGACTTGACTTCCATGGTGTAAAACTTGATGAACTTTGAGCAACACTTTTTAGGACTAGAAACACTTACATCATAAACTCTCTAAAATTCTCTCAAATTACATAGTTCATCTCATAATCCTCACAAAACATAAAATCACTCAAATGACATCAAACGTAACAAAATACATGGAAATAACACAAAATAATACCGGAAAACATAGGAATTACATAGTGAAAATCCGCCACATCACTTTCCTCACCCCGCAAAAGGCCTTCATCAAAGCCATACACTTTCCCAAACCATGTCCTCCCCATCACCTTGACCAAGTCAACAACGGCGGCATCATCAAGGTACAGCAAAAGGCCACTCAGCTTCAAAAGATTGACCCCGTGTCGGCAACAACCTCAAGGGTATCAAGAATGTTCAAGCAGGGGCTCGCCTTGGTCCTCGGGTGCTTTAGAAAATAAAAAAAATGTGTAGTGCAAAAAGAGTAATACCCAGCTAGGCTGAAAATCCCAGAAAAGGGCAGTCTAGGCAAAAAACAGGGTTGCACATATATAAAAAAAATCTTAGTGCAAAAAAAAGAGTAATGCCCAGCTAGGCTGAAAATCCCAAAAAAGGACAGTCTAGGCAAAAAAAAAAAACAGGGTTGCACATAAAAAAAAAAGGGCCAAGGACCCAGCACCGCCCATTAAAAAGCTTGACGGAAAGGCAAGATCAAAGCTCAGAGAATGAAAGTTGTCGATCGGGCGGTCGAAGCAAAGTCAGAAGCATTTCATAAGCCTGTAGATCCTTTCTCCCCCAATGAAAGAGGAAGCAATTGAAGCAGCCGTCCAAAAATGACTTGGTCAAGGAATCATCCCGAGGCCCAAGCCTCACCATCCAATCATCTCATCCTAAGCCTTTTCACTAAAGGAACCACAAATCCCAAAGCCTGAAGCAGTCCGGCCAAGGCCGAACTACGGCGACCTGAGCTCCTCACAACGAGGGGAACGTAGGCAACCAGCAATGGTCCGGTCATAAACATATCCAAATTCCTGAAAACCCGGTCTCATCAAATGACCTCTCCCATAAGACACAGTCAGATTCCAGAAAACCCGATCTCATCAATGACCTCCCTATACACAAACTTTTCTTTCACACCAGCCAACCTTGATCCACGACATTGGTTGACTTTCTCCTCATGATTAATAAGAATGTTTTTTCATATCGATATTAGTGGTTGAATAACCCGAACATTAACAAAGGGTTTTTAAGCAATCTTGTGATCATTGTAAATAAAACAAGTTTTCAGATGTCTTGACAAGTCTTCCTTTTCTACATCTTAGGAAAAATAGTGCTAAACACTGATTTTCTGTCAGCAGGGGCTTCCATACACTTTTACCAACCTTTCTACGCTTATACTCTCTCAAAAGAGTCAAACCCAAAGCGAGTTTTTGTGCCTACATCGAATAAGGCCATCAAAATAACACAAAATCGGGATTTATTCCCACCTTTCGAAAAGATATGCCCCTGCATGTATACATTTCTAAAATCTTTTCTTTCACATCTTCTTAAGGTTGACTGATTGACTAAAAAAAAAAGGATAGGATAGGTTTTCCCTCTTCTGCTACAATTCGCATTAGGGCTGCCTTGGAACTCTTCAAAGTTGGGTCTTTGCCAAGCCATTCCTTTAAACTGGGGCTTCTTTAGCCATTTTTGGGGTCGCATCGAGTTCTTCACTAGGTCCCTAGATGGATTCAGTCTTGGTCAGATTAACCCCAGGATCACGTTCGCAGTACCAATCAGATTGGGATTTTTGCTAGGTCACCAGACTGGGGCTTCGCCAAGTCACTTCGCCTACTCAGTTCATTCAACCGGGGCTTTGCCAAATGAAAGGATCTTTCCTTGCTTTAGTAAGACATGGGGCTTTGCAGAAAGTTTTTCCTCAGACCGGGGCTCCGATAAGTCACATCCATCCCTAGAAGAGAGGTTTGGTCACTTCAACATCTGCTTTGGTTATAAAAGCCTGTCAGCATCAGCTTCAAGCGCCAGAGTTTAAGAAAAGGACCTTAATCAAGACCCGAGGTTTAAACCCAGTCTCAGCCCAAGAAGGAATTCTAGTCCACGTTGACAACATCTCAAAGAATAACAATGTTAGCTTCGGGGCCCCGCACCTAAGGGTACGAATTCCCCACTTGCTTGAAACCCGTCTTAAATAATTTTCAAACACATTCCATATGTACATCCAGACCCAGTCCCTACCATGTTTCCAAGAAAAAAATCACCCCTAAGCTCAAGTAACGTGCCAATTGCTAATGATAACATTTTCTCCCAAAAAAGCGCCTCCGTTATTCCCTTTATAATGAGATAACGCCAGGCGACAGTTTCCGGATTGTCAAAATCCAACTTTAGCTACCCATATCTCTGATTCGAAAGAGATTGAGAAGCATGCTCAAGTTTTCCAAACTTTAGCTACCCATATCTCTGATTCGAAAGAGATTGAGAAGTGTGCTCAAGTTTTTCCCAACTTTAGATACCCATATCTCTGATTCGAAAGAGATTGAGAAGTGTGCTCAAGTTTTTCCCAACTTTAGATACCCATATTTGAGAAGTGTGCTCAAGTTTTTCCCAACTTTAGATACCCATATCTCTGATTCGAAAGAGATTGAGAAGTATGCTCAAGTTTTTCCCAACTTTAGATACCCATATCTCTGATTCGAAAGAGATTGAGAAGTATGCTCAAGTTTTTCCAAACTTTAGATACCTATATCTCTGATTCGAAAGAGATTGAGAAGTATGCTCAAGTTTTCCAAACTTTAGATACCCATATCTCTGATTCGAAAGAGATTGAGAAGTATGCTCAAGTTTTCCAAACTTTAGATACCCATATCTCTGATTCGAAAGAGATTGAGAAGTATGCTCAAGTTTTCCAAACTTTAGATACCCATATCTCTTATTCGAAAGAGATTGAGAAGCACGCTCAAGTTTTTACAAACTTTAGTTACCCCTATAGTGACGTAATGCCCTGTAGCCTATTTTACAAATTTACCCCTGTGGCTCATTTTGTTTGCCATTGGCATTTTCAATTCTATTTTCAAATGATTCGGGTACGTCCCATTTCTTTTACAAAAAATTATCGGGTACATCCCACTTTCTTTACAAAAATCATCGAGTCCTTCTTACTTCTTTACAAAATTTCGATCTCTCTCGCGATCTCCGTCATTCCAAGGTGGAAGAATGACATTTCGCTCTTTCTTTCGATCTCCGTCATTCCAAGGTGGAAGAATGACATTTCGATCTTTCTCGCGATCTCCGTCATTCCAAGGTGGAAGAATGACATTTCGCTCTTTCTTTCGATCTCCGTCATTCCAAGGTGGAAGAATGACATTTCGATCTTTCTCGCGATCTCCGTCATTCCAAGGTGGAAGAATGACATTTCGCTCTATCTTTCGATCTCCGTCATTCCAAGGTGGAAGAATGACATTTCGATCTTTCTCGCGATCTCCGTCATTCCAAGGTGGAAGAATGACATTTCGCTCTATCTTTCGATCTCCGTCATTCCAAGGTGGAAGAATGACATTTCGCTCTATCTTTCGATCTCCGTCATTCCAAGGTGGAAGAATGACATTTCGATCTTTCTCGCGATCTCCGTCATTCCAAGGTGGAAGAATGACATTTCGCTCTTTCTTTCGATCTCCGTTATTCCAAGGTGGAAGAATAACATTTCGACCTCTCTCGCGATCTCCGTCATTCCAAGGTGGAAGAATGACATTTCGCTCTCTCTTTCGATCTCCGTTATTCCAAGGTGGAAGAATAACATTTCGATCTCTCTCGCGATCTCCGTCATTCCAAGGTGGAAGAATGACATTTCGCTCTCTCTTTCGATCTCCGTTATTCCGAGTTGGAAGAATAACATTTCGATTCAGTCAAAGCTTGAACTACGATCAAGGCTTGATTCCTCCGGGATACGTAGGTAGCCTTTTATAAAAGTTCCAGCCATTCGACCACTTTGGTCACCCTGTTTCTCTGTCACTCCTCAGTGATAAAGCAGCCCCTCATAGAGGTTCAGATATCCGACCACTTTGGTCACTCCTAGCATATCCCCAGTAGGATCAATTGCTTGACCTCCTAGGTCATTTTCTCTTTTATTTCCCCAGCAAGAGACCAGTTTCTCTTCTTCCTCCCCCAGCGGATCCTAATCCCGAACTACGGCCTGGCTTGATTCCTCCGGGATACGTAGGTAGCCTTCCCGAGAGGTTCGGCCACTCGACCACCTTGGTCACCCAACTGCCGTCTCGGCATTCGCCGGATCGGATCCTTCTCTATCGACAACCCCACTCGCCTTGCAAGTGGCGTTGCAGAGGGCTTCTGTAAGTACCCAAATCTGGCTCATGTCTTAGGTTAAATTTCCGGCAATTTCGGTAAGTTTCCCGGTAATTCCCAGGACCTTCCTAGTGTTAGAAATGTCTGAGAACAGTCCAAATTAAAATTAGGGCTGAAGGGGAGCCTTCCTAATTAAGAAAACACGTTTTTCTTAATTAGGAAGAAGGTTCTAGAATAATGCCACCTTGCATGGTTCTAGAATGCTGAGTCATTGTGGATAAGCCCGCACGGCTGCATTAGCCCAAGGTCTCTGGCCGCACGGCTTCATTAGCCTTATCCAGACTGCCTATAAATAGAGTCCTCCTCTACCCATTTAATCATCAACAACATTACCATCCCAAAAACAATACACCCACAATCAGTCACTCCCAAGACGTGAAGAATATTGGTGAAGGCTCGAGAAGGTGAAGAAGGAAGGCCAAGAAGCTACCTCCCTCCTCCTGAAGACCCAGAGACCAACCTCTCCTCCTAGCTCCGTTCGAAGAAGCAAAGGAAGCAATTGGTAACCTCGCACGCCCTAACCTTGCTTTTAATTGATATACTTGCTCATTGCATTCATATATCTTGCTTGGGACTTGGCATTTATTCATAAAGATCACATCTTTATCACCCCCTTTCCCTTTTGCATGCATTAAGACCTCATTTGTCATAAAAATGTAGTCTTTTTCATAAAGGTGCATCCTTTGCACCTAAAATCCCCATTTTCAAATAAAAATGTCATTTTTATGCATCATTTGCACATAAAAATCCAATCTTTTCAATAAAAATGCATCCTTTGCATTCAAAAACCTTTTCCAATGCATCATTTGCATAAAAATCCTATCTTTACGCACCACTTGCATAAAGATCATTTCTTTCAATCAAAAAGCATCATTTGCTAAAACCAAAAATGTCATCTTTTCATTAAAGAGTCATTTTTCATCATGCATTTCCCCTTTCCCCCAACCTTGGAACGGACCGGTGTAAAAGATCCTATCTTTACATCGTTCCTTCCATTAAAGGTTCACGATTTCTTTGGAAAGGGATAACCTTGAACCCTATATCTCCGATTGTCGCTTAAGAAAGAGTATGAAGCCTCTATACGAGCTCGACCGTCTTAAAGCGTAGGATTGATGGGCTAAGGACCCTCCTTTTCTAAAGAACCTCATCTTTGACCAAAAGAGAGTCATTCTCTCGATCACGCAAGTCCCGAGGGTCCCGAGGTTTAAAATGCGATGATCACAAGTCATAAGATGAGGACGGGATCATAATCCCAAATACATAAAAATCCAAGAAATCCCGAGCGACAACCAATAAATGGTTTGTACGTCCGGAAGACAACTTGGGACATTCCCTCCTTATTTTCAAACACATGCACACAAGAAAGCACGCAAGCAAGCACGATTACTGAAATCATGGGAGACTTGCTCCGGCAAGGCACCTTGGGTGAACGCCAAACGTTCTTCCCAAGGGGTAACTTAACCTCCGAACCCATAAAACCTTTTTTTCAAAGTTTTGAGGTAATCAAAATGGCGTGGCGACTCCGTTTTTTCAAATAACTCGGATGTCTTCGAACTCGCGTGAATCCAAATTTTGGGCACACATTCACACTTGGGCATCAACACCCATGAAAATTAGTATTACCCCTTTATATCTACCATGAATGAATGTTCCATCAACATAAATGACATGCCAACAATAAGAGAAAGCTTCAATGCAAGACCCAAATGCCCAGAATACCCGTTGAAACATGTGTAATTCACCCACAGGAGGAGGAGGATGAGTATACTAAACATATAGGACGCGAGGTAACCTTATATAAGATTCCTCCCAATCTACAAAAACCTCTGCAATGCCCTTATGCTTTCCACACCATGCCTTTTTATAGGTAATTTCCTTTCCAAACATACTATTGATGTGTGAAATAATAACTCCAATCTTGACATCTGAATCGTCCTTAATAAGACTAACTACTTGCCGATCAATAAACTTCGCATCTAGGTTGGGGTTATCTCGACTTTCTCCATAATATAAGCATCAATGAGGAGCCTTATACTTGGTCACTTCCCAATAGCCAAACTTTCTCCTACTCACACGAATATACAAATTACATTTTTTTTTTTAATTGACATTCAATTACCCATGTGTGAGTTGTGCTCTTTCTTACCATGAACCGACGATTGGTGCGAATATGCTATCTTTTTATATCAAATTGCGCCTCGTTCTTGCTAGAAAAGCGTATACCTTTAGCGATTTCACGTTTCTCCGGATCCCAAACTGAAAAACTATGTGCATTATGGTAATCAATGAAGCCTTTTTGTTGTCGAGCAGAACAACCAATATCACTTAAAAAATGATAATCTGCTCTCTCGTACCTTTGATTTTTCGGCGCTTCATAATGAACCAAAAGTGTTTGCACGTCATCATCAATCGACTCATCATCACCCTTTCACAAATCGACATTAGAATCACTAATACCCTCCTGATATTCATCATCAACATCGTCTATCATTGCATCTTCATCAGTGTCTTCTTCTTTTTCTTCAAAATCTACATCATCTTTAGAATTATTATCATCAACTGGATCATTTTGGCATGCAATGTTACCATAATTTGAAGTTTGAGGTGAATACCCATAAATGATCTTTGTGTGCAGTGTTTTAAATTCTGGATAACGTCGATTTTCAATCAATTTTAAAACCACATACAGCTGCAAATTATCCATCCCCCCAAATTTAGCTAAAACATCGAACATTATATTCATACACGCATCATTTTAAATATGAAAAGGAAACTACTCACCAATCCCGCTTTCAAAAGTATGAGGACATCTATAAATGACTTACAAATCACATTTTGACTGATTTAAGCCCATCTTTTTCTATAATTCATCAATCAACTCATTGTATATCCATCGACAATTAGCCTTAATTGCACATTTTGGCCATCTTGAAAATGAGTACTGAACGGAATAAAAGTGACGGGCTAGGCCCAACGATCAAAGCCCAGTTATTCGAGTATTATTGCCACCACATCCTTAGTGGGTCGACCCAAGTATTATAACACCCAAGGCCCATCAGCCAAGATCAGTCGACCTAGCTCATTGTCCGACCTCCACGGTCCCGACCTAGCTTTGTCCGACACACGATCCATCTCTTATACGGATATTACCTGGATATGTCATTCAGTCAGGTCGACCTAGATCCATGCATGCGACCTCGAACTACAAAGCATACGTCGACCTACAAAGTCATGACGCATATATGATTCTTTCCATAACAGAAGTCCTACAAATCAGGAATTATTTATGGACATGATCTCTCATATAAATCTGATCCGTGAATCTAGGAATTTCATACAATCCTACTACAATTATAACTCATATCAAGGCCTATAAATACTTGTCAACTTCAACGGTTTAAAGTCGTGGGTTCTATATTTCAGGTCAAGAGTCAGGAGATCAATCTTGCTGCTGGACGGAGATTGATACAGTACGATTCTTGCGGCATCAAGTATCATCAATGGTTGTTCATCATCACCTCCCCAATATCACATGAAAATGATTAATTCAAATGTTTAAACCCTAATTTAACTAAATTCGATATATGATGTATCGAGTTTCAACGGTCAAACATAGAACTCGTTACACCATATAACGAGTTAAAAAAAGATGATTATTTTAAAAAATAGTTTCAAACGTGAGTTATTTTAAAAATTATAACTTTAAAATAGAATTATTTGAAAAAAAATTCCACATTTTCGTTTCAAAAACTCCAAAGTATGCATGTGTCGTGCCAAAATCCTAGGGGAGACCGTTTAGATAATTTTTCAAGCATTTTCCTTCTTCCGGCTTTTATCAATATTCTGGTTTCACGAGCCGGTTCAAGGCAAGTGCGTGGTGTTTTTGTCCGGCCACATGGCCATTTCTTATTGGTGAGACGTCATTTTCTAAGAAAAACTTAGACTAAGCTACCGTCACAATCTGTCACAGCCTACCTATCGCGATTACTATTGGTTGGGTGATAAAATGTTTTCTGCGAAACGCGGGTGACCCAGTGGAGTTTAGAGAGGATCTTTTGGAGCTAGACGCGTTCACACTAGGGGACATAACTTTTAATGTCAAATGACATAGTTAGCCCTGGTTACTGGTTTATCCGAAAATTAATACTCCTACAAGTAATGCATAACAAATTATGCATTTAATTAATGTATAAATAAGTAATCATGATATTTTTTGATAATGTACATTGAATTGTTAAATTATAAAGTAGGGTAATGTACGTTGTTTTTTTCAACCAAGTAGTGTACTTTTTTTTTTGTTTGTGTGTACATAGTTTTATCATGTGATAAAATTAATTTTCCATCCATTTTTTGAAATGATACAAAAAAAAAAAAGTATTAGTAGAGTATATATTGTGAATATAAAATTAGGTGCGAGAAAAATGTGAGATATAAAATAGTAAGTGAAAAATTACAGTGAGTGTGAAATGGGTCCAATTAAATAAAATATTTTCATTTTGAACTTGTCCAATTTCGAATAGAACATTTTTTTTTGCCAAATTATAACATTTCAAATTACAACGGGGGAAGAGGGATTTGAATTCGAGACCTCCCGAACAATTTTTTTTGCCAAATTATAACATTTCAAATTACAATGGGGAAGAGGGATTTGAATTCGAGACCTCCAGAAGGAAGTCCAAGCTTATGAATAATTTTAGATTAATTTAGTTATTTTAAATAAAAATTAAAAATTGTCATTGATATTAACAATTAACAATATTTATAATGAACCATGATACATCAATAACTAATTTTGGAATTTTTATTATAATAATTAAATTAACTTAAAATTATTATTTAAAATTTATTCAAAGTAAAAAAAAATAAAAAAATCATTTCAGAAGAGTCTATATTCTTATTTAAAAGAGTAGGTTTTGGGGGAAACTAGTTTCTCCCTAACATTATAAAAAGTCTTGTTTTAAAAATCGAAACAAAGGCACGTACAATTTTTTTTTTAAAATAAAAAGTAAGACTTTTTATAATATTTGGGAAAACTAGTTTCCCCCAAAATTTTCTGTATTTAAAAATGATATTTATTTTTGGATAAAAATGTACTATATTAAATTAGTTATCGATGAAAAGTATACTTGGATATTCATTGTAAGATTGAGAAAATAGCTTTTATTATGGGATAAAAAGGTACATGTGTTTCAAAATGAATGATTTGAAAAATTTCAAATTTATTTTTAATCAAGAATAAATTATAAAATTTTTTGATCATTTATTTTAGAATAAAATTAAAAATAGAGAGAAAGGTTTATAAATAGAATTAAATTTACCTAGGATCTTAACCAAAACTTCATTAAATTGATCCATTTATTTCTTGAAGATACACTGAATCCATACCTGCAAAATCAACCACATCTCATTTAGCGAGCACATTTCCTCTCAGGGGCTTTTTAGTCAAACTCCTAATTTTCATGTCGTAACAAATGTCCGTCTATTCTGGCACTACATTTTTATGACTTTCCTTATCTCGCCCCTTTTTTATTTTCCACCTACCAAAACAATCCAAAACCATCATCAAATCCCAACCCTCAACTCCGCCCAAACCCGAAACTGAACCGTTTCAATTTGACCAATCCAACGGCCCATAACACGCCTGTTAGAACTTTCCCCTCGTTCCCCTTTCCTCCGCCCCCTTATAAATACACTGCTTGTGCTCGCCTCACGCTCCACACTTACATTTTCACCTAGGGTTTCAACACAATTTCTCTCTTTGTGTTCATCCTTTGATTCATTTCTGTCTCTGTCAAGGTATATGATTATTCATTGATCGATCCGCCATTGAAATGCTGATTGTTTTTTCATGTGCTTTTTCGATGATTTTGATCGGTTGATGTAGCTTGTGATTGTTTCTGTGTTTTTTTTTATTGTTTATGCTTCGGAATGTGATTTTTGATGTTTTTTTTTGTTGAATCTGTGACAGAATCGTTGCTATGGGGAAGTGCTATCCAACTGTGAGTGAGGAGTACAAGGCCGCCATTGACAAGGCTAGGAAGAAGCTCAGAGGATTTATCGCTGAGAAGAACTGCGCTCCGTTGATGCTCCGTATTGCGTATGCTCTTTAACTCTAGTTCTACTTTGTTTTGCTATTGGATATGAAAATTTTACTGTCGTTTGATTTGTTGACTTTTTCCAACCCGTGTGTGTGCTCTGCTGATCTTCCTTTTTTGCTGATGGATAAACTGCTTGCTTAGTTAAATTTCCTTTGCTACTTATTAGTAACGACATGATGGATGGTCACTGTATTATTTTTCTGTGCTTTATACTCCTATGGTTTCTGTTTCATTCTACGGAGCTTGTTTAATGTAATTCATTTGTGTTTATGAAAAGTTGTAAAACTCGTACTTGGATTGTCTTAATTGCGCTGTATGGAGGATTGTGCTTATGTGTAATATCTGTGGTTGTTGAGTGTAGATGGCATTCTGCTGGTACTTATGATGTGAACACCAAGACTGGAGGTCCTTTCGGTACCATGAGGCTCAAGGCTGAGCAAGCACACGGTGCCAACAATGGTCTTGATATTGCTGTTAGGCTATTGGAGCCTCTCAAGGAGCAGTTCCCTACCATCTCTTATGGTGACTTCTATCAGGTTTGATTGATTTCTGATTATTATTTTGATTTTGGATTCAGTTTGGTTTTTTGTTTTCAGACGTTTGGTTGTGTCAATTTGTGTTGAATTTAGTTGGCTGGTGTTGTTGCTGTTGAAATTACTGGAGGACCTGAAGTTCCATTCCACCCAGGAAGACAGGTTTGTAAATTTATCTGGCTCTAATGACTGAATGTGTGTTTTTTTGGATAATTCAGAATTTAATTTATGTTTATGAAATGATCTTTGTTATGTTTTGGCAAGAATGGCCAATTATTTTTCTAGACTCAGTGATTCTAGACTCAGTGATGGGTGTTTGCAGTTAACTACTTACAATCTGGTGTTTCTTTCAATCATTAAACGCTGAAATTGATTTCCATATAATTTAATTTGCTTTGACATCAACTATGTCTGATCTGTTATTCAAAATTGACTATTTGTGTAAATTGATTTATATCTGATATGTTAAAGATATTGAAGATTGAATGTTTCATGAGTAAAATCATGTTGAAGAGAAAGTGGGTATCAGTGTCCGTTGATTGCATTGCTGACAAAATCATTTAGTTCGATTATATCTACCAATATTATTTATTTAGAGGCATCTGCATTTTCCATTTGCTTTTTTCTTCATTGTTATTAGTGTTGGATGCTTGAGAAGGCATTTCACTGTTTAAATCTTTTCTTTAATTGTGCATATTTCCCACTTGACTAGTAAACCATTCCTTTGCGTATCAATTGATTACTCTGTTCTTTTCCACCAGGACAAGGAAGAGCCACCACTAGAAGGCCGTTTGCCTGATGCTACCCAAGGTACGTGGATGACATGAATTTCTTTCTCCAAGCCTTATCTGATTCCGTGTATATCTTATGATATATGAAAACTGTTGCAGGCAATGATCATTTGAGAGATGTGTTTGTCAAAACTATGGGTCTAAATGACAAGGACATTGTTGCTCTCTCTGGTGGCCACACCTTGGTAGGTCACATTCTGACATCATATTGTTAATCTTGTTTTCTTTTGAACCTTGTTCTTGTTGCCCTAGGTTTGTTTTGCTGCACAATATCCGACTATTCATATCTGCTTGTGATGTTTCCAGGGAAGGTGCCACAAGGAGCGTTCTGGATTTGATGGTCCATGGACTTTTAACCCCCTCATTTTTGATAACAGCTACTTCAAGTGCGTTCTTGCTTTCTTCTTTGGTTTCTTTTCAGTTCCTCTATTCTCTCAATATCAATACATTTACTTTAGCCTATCTGTCCTGATAGTGTTGTTAAACTTGTAACAGAGAACTTCTATCTGGGGAGAAGGAAGGGCTTCTACAGCTGCCAACTGACAAGGCTCTTTTGAGTGATTCCGTTTTCAGGCCCCTTGTTGACAAATATGCTGCCGTACGTATATTTAGCTTAGCTTCATTCTAGAGGCATTTGTCTGTATACCTCGATTGCTACATAGATCTATGTGCCCAAACACATTACATTTGCTTTATTGTATAGTAATGCCAACTTGATTTGGTTGTTTTTATGTCTTAGGATGAGGATGCTTTCTTTGCTGACTATGCTGAGTCTCACATGAAGCTTTCTGAATTGGGGTAATTAACTTAATCCTATTTTTCTGTTCAATTACATTCTGTGGTGGCCAACATGTTGAATTTACATAACTTGTGTTCATTATAATTGTTTTCAGGTTTGCTGAAGTATAAGCTTGTAGACTATGGTTGCGAGGAATTCCAGCTTTTGTTTGTGTTTTATCCAATCAAGTTTTAGGAGTTCTAAGACGTTGGTGGATATTGCTGTAGTTTTCTATTGTCTTAACGGATATGGAAATTGGGATTTTGTCCATGTTTTGATTGTCATCATCCCATATAATAATATTTGAACATCTTGGTGCCATTCCCTCTCTCTCTTTGTGGGCGTGTTATTTTGATTTTTATTAGTATTGTGTTATGATTAAGTTTAAGCTACAAGTGTTCATAGAGATGGTAAATCTTGTTGAATGGTTGTATGTTGGGTTGATTCTTTTGCTTACTTTAACGCGGTTTTCCATGCCTATGGCTATGGGGGTGTACTATTGAATTTCTGCATGACCGGATTTTAACTGACTTGCTTGCTTAGGATAAGTTCGGTCCGGCCATCGTGCATTTTGTGCCAAATAGTCATTGAAAGTAGGACCAATTCAATTTATTTTTTCCCGCTAGCTCTGCCATTGACAAGACCAAAGTAAATACTCCGTACTTCCTACATTTCAGGTTAATAGTTTGCTACTCTTTTTTTTTTTTTTTTTTTTTTCAAAGATGAAGAGTTTTTATCAGTTTATGGTTAAGGGCATTGTTTCAAAGTAAAATTAGTAAGGGAATAAAGTAGTAAATACTCCCCCCTCTCTCCACTTTCTCTCTCTAAATTTCGGCCACCCTTGGACTCCGAAACCTCCGGCCATCTGCTCCACTCCGCACCTCCGGTCACCCCTCCCCTCCACCATGCTTCGTCTCCATCAACAATTTCGGTGAGAACTTCAACTACGACGAGATCTACACCAAATCCCCATCTCTGTTCAAGCTTATATTTGCGAAACCCTAACCTAATCTTATCTACATCAACGACGACGATGAAACAGTGCTCAATGTGTTTCAGAGAGGAGCGAAACAAGTAGTAGCTAGCAGCATCGGCTGCCGTCGCCATGGGGAAGATTATTGATGGATTCTCGTCAAAATCTCTAACCGGTGTCCCTAACCGGTTCCCCTAACCGGTCCATCTGACCGGTGTGGCAAGAATTCCTAACCGATACCTCTAACCGGCATACTAAACTTGTATCCCTAACCGGTAAGAGATGTCCCTAACAGATGACCTTTAACCGGTGCTAAGCTGTTCTCTCTAAATCGGTCATTGCACCTGACCGGTTAGCCATCTAACCTGTCTAATCGCTTACCGACGAACTGCGGTCGGATCGTAACTTCCAATCCGTTTTAACCGGCTCGTTGTCATCATACATGCTATCACATCAGGTCTCCTCAGCCGCTTCAGAATGACAACTCCCTGACCTGTCCCCCATCTTTCCTTTTCGAGGTAGATCAATTTTAAATTTTGATCAAAAAGATAATCTCTGTATCATTCTTATTTATCCAAAAGGTTTTCTTTTTGTTCATTATTACATTTTTGTATAACTGTTGCACACACGTTCTCTATTTTCATGTCTCATATTTAAAATCGTGAATTAAAATTATTAATTTATGTGCATGCCAGTTAAAAACGTTTGAACTGCCTTCGATTTTTCCAACACACCTTTTCGTCTTCCCTCTCTCTGTCACCCTATAAAAGGATTTCAAAAAGCAACATTTCAAACTTTCCAAACCTAGATTTTCTCTCTCTCTGCAAATCACATAGCAACCGGCAAAGATCTCCTTGTCTTCAAGATTCATCTGTGTTCTTTCTCCATTCTCAAAGATTTCTGGTAACTCTTCGAAAACTTAAAATCTTTTCAAAAACCTTGAAGATGCCCAGATATTTCAAACTCTAAGTTATGGACCTATAATGTTTATTTTTCTTCGATTCTAACTTAAAATGTTGATTTGATGTTTGATTGTTTCACAGATGGCTCCTAAACCTTTCCTCTATCAAGAAAGACATTTATGGAGGTTACATTCTTCCAAATTTCTTTGACTCCGAAGAAGGAAAGCTTCTTCAAGCTATGTTCGTTGCTGCCGGAGTTCTCCCATTCTTGATGCCGGAGGGAAATGAAGACATCTTCTATGAGTTGGTTAATGAGATTTTTGATAATGGAGTTCTAGATGATGACGTGAAAGATGGAGATCAGTCCAATATTATCTCAACCGTTGCCGAAGTCCCAGTAACCTTCAGCCCTGCAACTATTGCATTCGCCTTCCCAGATCTCCCTTCTACCGGTTCATCTTCTGTGCTGATGAAAGACATGATGCTTGCTTGGTCCAGAGTTAGAGGATCTGACCCCTTCGTTATCGGTGAGGGTAACAAGAAAGCTGATTTGGATGCCGTTCACTATGCCCTAGCCGAGGTGGTTGACCGGTGCATCATCTGTCGGTCTGGCTCCCATCATTGTATCACTATGATACTGTGGGAAGCTATTGCAGCCATTATTCTTCAGAGTGAGTTCAATTGGTGTTCGTTCCTATATCGGATTATTCTGATAGCCTTCATGAAATATCAAAAGGAGAAGCCTACTTCCAAGACCAATAAAGCCAAACCGTGCCATTATCTGTTGATCAGCCGTGCTCTGAGGAAAATTCCAGCCGTGCTTAATGCCTCAGCCAGTCAACAAAAATACCCTCAGTCTTTCTGCAAATCGTTTGATAAGTTTGATTTTTCAAGAATCATCAAAGAAGCCAAACCCTCAACCGGTGTTGCTCCTACAACCGGTAAGCCAGCTGTCCAACCGAAGAAGAAAGCTAGCCGACCAATGGTTAGACAAACCGATGCTGCTGCTCCCAAACCGACCTCTACCTTACCGGTCAAGCGAAGCCTAATCGATGAATCCTCAGCTGATCCCTTACCAGTTAATGCTCCTCAACCTACCTCTTCTGATGATCAACCAATTGCATCTGTTCTCTCCCCTAGCCGACAAAAGAAGACAGCCAGAAAGTCAGCTCCTCCACCTTCCAAAAAGTCCAAGCCTACCCCAAAATCTTCCTATCAGTTAGCCAGAGAGAATGCTGAAAGAAAAAGAAGAATTGAGACCGATTTGGGCACCTTCATTCCTTTTATCCCAAAACGGTTATTTGATCATAATTTCCTAACCGACAAGGTTCCCTTTACCGGTCAGTCTTCTTCCCGTCTGGTAAGCCGTTTCCAACCAATCAGAAAACCAACTTTTCATATCTATCACTACAATCCTTGGTCGGTTAACCCCAAGTCTGTTCCCTCTCCAAATTGGGTTTATCCCATTGATCATTTGCCTCCATTTATCCGGAGATTGTTGCAGTTCCATGAAATCAACAAGAACTCAGTCCCAGTCGGTGACATGACAGACTATGTGGATTTTGATAACTTTCATGAAGAAAAGGGGATTTATTACGGCAAGCCCTGCCTGTTGAGTGATTATGAAATCTCTTTATCTAGAGACAGTCTCATCAAGCAATACAACAGGTATTTCGATCTTTTGCCTCCTATGTGGAACGCTATTTATTTGGCTCAGGACAGGCAAAGGCAGGACATGATGGTCCACGCTGTATGGGCTGATTTTGCTCTTCTTTACAATGCCCAAGATACTCTTCAAGAATCTGATCCATACCAGCTAGGGAGATATGAATTACCTGAGGATGATCTTCCTTCTTTTGATCTTGAAGTTGTCAATCTAGGCCCTTGAAGAATTTAGTTTATTAAGAACGTGATGGACCTAGTTCAGAATCTGGTGGACATGAATAGAGATTTTCAAGGCATGGGAGACATTTCTTTATCTAACTTCTTCTCATCAGTTCAATCCAACAAGAATATGTGGGCTTCTGTAACTGATGAGGAGATTGAAGACATGTTCAAAGACAGTGGTTCTGATAAAGCAAAAGATGATATGGATTATCGGTCAGCCTCCAGTTCAAGTTCTTCTGGTGATTCTGATGATGATGATTCTGATAATCTGAGGCTGTCATTGACCGATCAGAGATAGTTGATTTTTCAAATCCCAAACTGATGGAAACGGTTAGACATGTGGGAGGAGGCTTAATCGATACTTCACCGGTTACAGCCTTAGGAGGAGGTGGGAATGTATTTCTGGATGCTTTACCGGTTACTCAACTGTTGCCTCTGACCGGTGAATCACTTGAACCGATTAGAGATGACTTGCCGGTGACTGAGCCCCTTACCGATGATCCCCTTACCGACTCATCTGTTCTACCGGTTACTGATGTCTTACCGGTTAGCCAGCCTGTTACCGATGATGTGCCCCTTACCGATGTATCTACTGAACCGGTTAAGGAGAGCAAACCTGTTGATGCTGATGATCTCGAATTGCAAAAAGCCTTGGCTGCCAGCCTGTTTGAAGCTGACTTAAACCAGCAAAGAATGTCAGTTGAAGAGTTGGCTACTCAGTAAGCTATTCAAGCTTCTTTATCGGTTAGCCAAGCTATTCCCTCTTCTGTTTCCAAAGTTAAGTCACCAGCTAAGGAGGAGATTGACCCAGTTTTTGAGGAAGATTCTTCATCAGATTTTCTTGAAGAGGAAGATATTTCAGATGATGATTTAGTTGATTATGATCGACTTGACCCTGCAGTTCCACCAATTTATCTTGACTATTGTCTTTATCAGAAGGATTTACTCTCTCCTCTGAACTACTACACCTCAAAGGCCTCTATTCCTCGGTCAGCTCATGGGATTCCACTTTTTGATGTTCATGAGAAAATTTCTAGCCGAGCTAGAATTGAAGCTATTCCCTTGCCTCCACCAATTGCCGATGAGCTTCAGAAGAAAAGAAGAGAGGACAGATTGGGAACTTTTGTTGATGTTGTTGAAATCGTTGGTCATGGTTCACCTCCAGATGATTCTCCTCCCAACCTCACCAAAACCAACGGCCCAGGCGAAACCAGTTAGCGGTGTCAGAAAATCAAGGTTCTTAAACTCCGAAAAAGGCCTGCACCTCCCAAAGGTCACCAGATCAAGCCTATCAAAGCTGACCAACAACTTGTTACCGAATTCCCTCCCAAACCGAAACAAAAAACTCTTCCCTTCTTTCTCAACGGCTACCCAACATTCGGATCCAAGGAGAGATTGTTCATAGATCCCCCAAACCGGTTGAAAGCACTTTGTCAACCGGTAACCTATTTATCCGAAATCTCTCAATCAATAATAGAATTACCCAAGTGTTGGAAATGAGGATTTTCAGGTGGTCTTCTGATGTCACTCGCATAGTTGGATTGCTGCCATCAGTGCCTAGGCTGTCTATTATGAGAAATGGTCATGCTCAATCGTGGAGCAACATTAGACATGCCTCTTTACTCTTGCTTGCTTTAAGGGTGATCCCTTTGATTCGGCTACGACAAGCTGCCTTACAGATGGCTCCAGCTGCTGCTGAACTCCTGGAACTTTCCTTTGCTGAGATGATGAGTTTAGAGCCAAATGAATTTCTTGAACCAGTAGATCAACCTGATTCCTCTTCTAAGTCAGTAGATGAAGATATTGTGATCTCTCCAACCGGTCAAGTGTCTAGGAACGGTCAGCCGCCAATCATCTCTCTTACCGATTCATCAACCGATCCCCCTACCGGTTCTCCAGCTGCCTCCCTTACCGGTCATACAACCGATGCTCCTACTACTCCTCTTACCGACAAGTCTCCAACCGTTCGCTCTCTGGCCATTCAGCTGTTCACTCCTACTTTTTCCATTCGCCCCCCAACTGATGATGTCTTACCGGCTCCTCAATCGGCTGCTCAACCTGCTCCTCAACCGACCCCTCCAACCGATGAAGATCTCAATAGGCCAGTTGTTGCTCTTGACCTTGCTGACTTTTATGAAGCCCTGCTCAAAGGCGTTGCTGATGTCAACAATGAGATGGCTAGTTCTTTTGTTAAGTCCAATCAGAAGGAAGAGCAAAGAGAGCACAGACTTAACCGTATGCTTACCCGTATGGAAACTGGCTTTGCAAAGGCTATTGCAAATTTTGTGGGGGTGGTGAACAACAGGGATGCTACCATCAACAATCTAATTCAACAACTTGATGCCTCTACCAAAAGCAATCAAGAGCTATGCAATGAAGCTGTCTCCGGCCAAGTCCTTTTGAAGAAAGCAACCGATGCTCTTAATCAAGACGAGCACAGAAATGTAGAATTGCAAACCGAGCTGACCAAAGCCAAAGCTCAGAATGAAGTTCTATTAAAGATGTTTGCTGATGGTCAGTTAAGCAAGAAGAAGAGGAAAAGAGAAGAGTAGAAAGGAAAGAAAGCAAAAAGGGATGCCAAGAGAGCAATATCTTCAGAACCTGCTGCATCTGCTTTACCGATCAAGGACTCAGCCGATCCTCCAGCCGATTCTCTAGCCGATCCTCCAGCCGATCCTCCAGCCGATCCTGCAGCTTAGAATGTAACCGATGAAATAAATGTCTTTCCTTTCACCGATCTGCTGATTATAATGAGAATCTCTGAACCCTAAAACTTGTGTTTTGCTTTCTTGAATTCCTTTTTAATTTTTGAATGATCCAACTGCTACTAACCGTTTCATTTTGCAGGTTATCTCATTAAAAATTCCACTCTAGTTTTACTTTGTTTTTTTTTAAGCTTTCATTTCTTGTAAAGCTTTACTTAGGTTACATCAAGTTGTCACTTAACTTAGGGAATGACAAATTTAATAGATAAATTCTTAGTCATTCTTTTACTGAGTTGAGATAGATGTTAACCTAGGGTGATTGGACTTAAGCAATTAGTAGGAGATTGTTAGTCAAATATATGTTTAGGTTTAGAATTGCTTAATCCCAATCATTATGAGCATTATTGAGGACCCCCAATTTTAATTAGACCATATAGAACTTTTCTATGTATGTTAGGTCCCCTTAGTGCTAGTGCCCAGCGTCTTTTTAAATGTAATTTTCTCAAGATTTGAAGACTTGAAGACTTGAAGCGTTTTCTTCAGAAATGTGTACTTGGTAAAGAAGCTTATCTAACCGGTTGACCACTCAACCGGTAAGTCATGCCTAACCGGTCATTTGCCTGGCCGATGTAAGCTCTCACCGGTCATGTCCCTCATTTTCTAACCGACCCTGGCTTATCCTACAAGCTTCTTCCTTAGCCGAAGCATTTATTGCTCCCAACTACTCAGCCCCCAATTTAGCTGAAGTTGGTAAGACATTCCTGAGGAGACATTCCTGCTACATCATGTCAGAATCTCAAAGTAGAATGTCAAAGTGACCAGTACTCACATCCCCTCCACTATTCAACGCTTCATCAAATCTCAGGCATTAAATGAAAATATATTCTCAATAAATGCCTGCCAGTCCAAGTCATCTCTCCAACCTCTTCAGAGACAACGACTCCTTTTTGAAGATCACTATAAATAGCTTCCCCGGAGCATTAAAGATGGAGGGTGCATTTAAGATCCTTGAGAGTGAGCTGCCAATGAACTACCAACCTTCCAGCCAACAAGTTCAAGGCATTCAATTCAAGTCCCCATTTTTACTAGACTATCTCTGTAGGACATACACTGAGCACCTTCAATCAATTCATGTTGTGTTCCTCAACAAGACTACAAATGGAACACATTGATTGAATCACACACACATCCTAGAGAAATCAGCTCAACTTGTGAGCACATCTCTAGAAAACACCTGGTTTTTATTGTAGCACGATCCATTAGTGGTCACTTTACTTTAAGCAGCCTTCAATCATTTGGCTTGCAACTTGTAATAGTTAGGAATCATTAATAGCAGTGCACTTTCACAAATCCAAGTTTTGACCAAACTTGGTAGAGGACGTAGCAGTTATTTAACACTGTGAACCTCTTCAAACAATGTGTCATTTCTTCATGTGTTTGTTTATTATATGTGTTGTTGTAACCGGTTGATAATCTCTCAACTGGTCACAACCTGTTGACTCCAGTTACTGCTTACTTGTTTGTTCTATTGGAAAACTCTTTTGTTGCATAAAATTTTAACTTACTCCTGAGAACCCCTTTCTTAACCGATTTGAGTGAACTATCTAAAACCGACTCAATTTCCGCTGTATAAAATTAGTCTCATCGGTTAACAGAGTTGAGACTTAACTTTTCAAACGGTTTTTAAGAGTTTCTAGCAAAAAGTTTTAACAGGCTATTCACCCCCCCCTCTAGCCTGATTCCTACCAGTTGGGCCTAACATCAAATGCACTTGGATTTTCAACATATTCGGAGTCGAGAAATCATTGAACAATATAAGTTGACGTGGACCATGACTTATGTTCAATATGACATCGTGTGACAAAAGGATTGTGGCAACGATCTATCAAAAAATCAAGCTTTGATGTTATATTAATTGGGTGGACATATGGCTTGCTAGAAACCACTTATGTCTTGTGATGATTGATGTTTCAACTCACTACCAACATAAATATAATTCATATAGGGTCACACACAAAGAACGGATTGAAAATTGACTTGAATATGGAAAATCGGAATCAGACAATTTTTCTGGCCATGAGGCGCGCACCTCATGACTCTCCATGTGGCCGCCTCATCGACAGTAAAATGGGGCATTATTTCTGGCCTCCAGGTGCCCGCCTCGGCCTTGTCCAGGCGCCCGCCTCACCGCTAGATCCTGTTCCGTGTTGGCTTGAAATATAGGGTTTTCTTCCTAATGGTTATGAATATTTATAAAGTATAAATATATCCTTTTGCCTCAGCAAAGACACACGAAAATTAGGGTTTATGAAACACTAATTCCTTGATTTTGATTATGAATCAAAGATCAAAACACCCTAGATCAAAATTCCATAACAACCATTGATTGTTGAAAATAGTTTCAACAATCGAGGATCATCTAGTAATCCAACAAGATACAAATCTTGGTTCATTCACTTATGGATTACCAATAAAGGGTGATTGCTTTATCACATAAAGCTAGGAGACCTACGTTGTTGATTCATCACCAAGGAAGAACAAGGAAGAAGATCAAAGTTTCATCGACGATTCAAATCTGAATTACGATTTTTATACGAAAGACAAACTTGCAACAAAGGTTAGTAAATCTATATTCATAGTTTTAATCTTTTTCATATTAGACAGATTCATGGCTAGGGTTTTGTGATTATACCAAGTCTTCTGCTGTGTATGTAACCCCAAAACCCAACATAGTTGACAACTGAGAACTTAATGATAATTTCTCAATTGTTTGGTCACCAGAGTTGATCGTGTTCTTATAAGTTTAGTTGACAACCGAGAACTTACTGATAAGTTATTTTTTGTTTGGTCGCCAGAGTTGGTAGTTGCCGAAGTTGATCGTGTTTTTAATACATTAGTTGAAAACTGAGAACTTACTAATAGGTTCTCAGCTCTTTGGTCGCCTGAGTTGATCGTGTTATTAGTAGTTTAGTTGAAAACTGACAATTTACTATTTTTCATTTGTTTGATCGCCGGAGTTGATCGTGTTTTTAGTGGAGACAATTGAGAACTTACTGATAAGTTAAGTTCTCAGTTGTTTGATCGCCGGAGAGGTCGCTGGAGTTGGTGGTCGCCGAAGTTAATCGTGTTATTAGTAGTTTAGTTGACAACTGAGAAATTACTGATAAGTTAAGTTCTCAGTTGTTTGATCGCCAGAGGTCCCCAAAGTTGGTGGTCGTCGGAGTTAATCGTGTTCTTATTTTTTTAGTTGACAACTGTGAACTTACTAATAAGTTAAGTTATTAGCTGTTTGGTCGTCGGAGTTGGTGGTCGCCGGAGTTACTCGTGTTCTTATTAGTTTAGTTGACAATTGAGAACTTACTGATAGGTTAAGTTCTCAGTTGTTTGGTCGCCGGTAAGGTCGCCGGAGTTAATCGTGTTCTTAATAGTTTAGTTGACAAATGAGAACTTACTGATAAGTTAAGTTCTCAGTTGTTTGGTCGCCGGAGTAAATCGTGTTTTTATTAGTTTAGTTGACAACTGAGAACTTACTGATAAGTTAAGTTCTCAGTTGTTTAGTCGCCGGAGAGGTCGTCGGGCGTAAAAAAAAAAGGTCGCCGGAGTTGATGTTTGCCGGAGTTGTTGACTGGAGAAAATGGGGAGGGGTGACCTAAGGTGAAGGTGGTTGTGTAGGTGTTAGTGCCCTAGGCCTATAGAGATAGACTTATATGTAATATCATTATTCATTTATATTAGAGATTGTTATTATGATTATTATATATGTTTGCATGTTTATTGTAAAAATCGTGTCCCTAGTACTTATGAAGCACTAGTATGAAGTTTAATGGATAATCATGTGATGATTATATGCATAGAGATGCACATTAAATTCATGGGTACTTGTTGGAGAACAAGGTACTGGACTTGACCCATTATGAGATTTATGTCATGGTCGAATGTCATAATTAAATCTCATATAGTTATATCATTGATATCCTTTGACCAGAGATAATCATCGTCTTCCACTCGATGAATATTATGTTTGATATAGTTTAACGTTATCTTTAATCGGATAAGAATAAGGGATATTATTGGCATGATAGGATTCTTGTTGGGAAGAATGATAAGTCAAGATGGAATATTATCCCTCGTAAAGAGAGATGTTTTCTAGGCCACTCGTAAGTAAGATTGATGATGTACATGGCCATGTCCGAATGAATTAATGTGATTAATAACATTCGCTTGATCAATTTACTTGGTAACGAGAAAGCATTGAACATTATGAGTTGACGTGGACCATGACTCATGTTAAATATAACATCGTGTGACAATGGGATTGTGATATGTTCTATGTAGGAAATCGAACTTAATATTATATTATTTGGGTAGGCATGATGGCTTGCTAGAGTCCGCTCATGCCTTATGAGGGTCGATGTGATCGAACTCATTGCCAAACATAATATAGTCCTATGGGGTCACACGCATCGAACGAATTGTCAAAAATCGAAAATATGGAATTTTGTACAGAGGGGACGACTCGTCCCCAGGCCAGAACTAACTATTCCCTTGGCCTGGGACGAGTGTATCAGAGGTCATGTCCTGAGGGACGACTCGTCCCACATGGGATGACTCATCCCACATGGGACGACTCGTGCCCATAGGGATGACTCGTGCCCTGGATTTGTACGAACTATTCCCTTAAAGGGGGACGACAGTATCTGAAGCAATGGCAAAGGGGACGACTCGTGCCCTATGGGACGAGTCATCTCGTCGGCGCTGACAAATACGTAACGGGCCTAGAATTAGGGTTTTATGAATAAGAAAAGGTATTTATATAGTATAAATACTGCCTCCCTTTTACCCTAGCCCTAAGTCACGAAAATTGAGTTTAGAGAAACACAATTGTGAGTTTTTCAATTGGGAATTGAAAATCAAAACCATCCAATTCCATATTTCTCCATAGATTGAAAGGGGTTTCAATCAAAGGATCTAGCAATCCACCTAGAAGTGTTCTAGGTTCGTTCAACGTGTGGATACACATAGAGGATCTTCGCAACTCAAGATCTAACGTTCGTGATTCAAGGTTCGTTCATCAAGGATTCACAAGATCATCAAACCTGGAGTTGGAATGCGTTTATCAAAGACAAAGGGCATCAAGGTTGGTTATTCTATTTCATCTTATTTAATTAATCATCAAGAACGGACTTGAAATTAAATTAAAGTTGGGTCTTAGCCTATTAAATTTTATTATGCATATTTGTATAAGAAGGTTATATAATTTAGTAGGAGTATTTATGAAATACGTTATTTAATCTCTTAAATGAAATCGGTACTTATATGTGTTCATATGTGTTGTATATCTTTGTAGATCAATGACATCAAACCCTAATCAAAATCTGTCACTGCGATCAGTCCTTGAGAATGACAAGTTGGAAGAGAATGGCAACAACTATGTGGATTGGATCCGCAGTTTGAGAATTGTTCTCAAACAAGAAATGAAGTTGTACATTCTCGATGGACCCGTTCCACCCGAGCCTGCTGCTAATGCAACTCGAGCTGAAAAGGATCAACACAAGAAACATATGGATGATTCTATTGATGTTGGTTGCTTGATGCTCGCTACCATGTGTAAGGCCCTTTAAAAGGATCTTGAACACATGGATGCTTATGATTTGGGAAATCATTCGAAGAAAATGTTCCAGTTGCAAGCACGTCAGGAAAGGTTTGACACCATAAAGGCTCTTCATTCATGCAAGATGATTGAAGGACAACCTGTTGGGCCTCATGTGTTGAAAATGAAGGGTCACCTCGAACATCTTGAGAGGCTTGGATATCCTATCCAGTTGGAACTGGCTACGGATATGATATTGCATTCACTCCCTGAAAGTTATAATCAGTTTGTTATGAATTATAACATGAATGGGATGAATAAATCTCTGTCTGAATTGCATGAGATGCTTAAGAATGCAGAGAACAATGTCGCCAAGAAAACCAATCAAGTGTTTATGGTGAATAAAGGAAAGGGGTTCAAGAAAATTAAGGTTAAAGCAAAAGTTGCTAAACCTGAGGCAAAGGTTGCCGTTGTTGAGAAGCCTCAACCCAAATCCCAAAAGGATGCGGTTTGCTACCATTGCAAGGAAACTGGGCATTGGAGGCGTAACTGCAAAGCTTATCAGGAAGGACTGAAGAAGAAGGGCAATGAGATTGCCATGACTTCAGGTATCTATGTGATAGATATTTTACTTTCTACCTCTAGTTCTTGGATATTAGATACCGAATGTGGATCTCACATTTTTTTAAATGTGCAGGGACTAAAGAATAGAAGGTTGCTCAAAGAAGGTGAAGTAGACCTACGTGTGGGAAATGGAGCAAGAGTTGCTGCATTAGCCGTAGGGACTTATGAAGTCACTTTACCTAGCGGACTAATATTATTATGTTCCGAATTTGAGTAGAAACATTATTTCAATTTCTTGTTTGGACAATGAAGGTTATAGTTTTCTTATTAAGAATAAGAAATTTTCTATTTATTTGAATGACATGCTTTATTGTATTGCGAATTCATTCAATGGCCTTTATGTCCTTGATGTTGAAAATAATGTTGAAAATGTCTATCATGTAAATAAGAAATCAAAACCAAATAATGTGAACAACACATTTAAATGGCATTGCCGTCTTGGTCATATAAATGAGAAACGCGTTTCTAAACTCCATAAAGATGGATATTTAGACTCACATGATTATGAATCATATGATGTTTGCAAATCTTGTTTATTGGGCAAGATGACTAAAGCACCTTTTACTAAGAGTAGTGAAAGGGCTAGTGATTTGTTGGCTCTCATACATACTGATGTATGTGGACCAATGAATAGCATCGCTAGGGGAGGATTTCGGTACTTCATAACGTTCACTGATGACTTATCAAGATATGGCTATGTCTATCTGATGAAGTACAAAAGTGAAGCATTTGAGATATTTAGAATATTTCAAAATGAAGTACAAAATCAACTTGGCAAAACTATTAAAACACTTCGATCCGATCGAGGTGGTGAATATTTAAGCCAAGAATTTGACGATCATCTTAAAAGTTGTGGAATCGTTTCAGAACTTACTCCACCCGGAACACCACAATGGAATGGTGTGTCCGAGAGGAGAAATCGAACTCTATTAGATATGGTTCGATCGATGATGAGTCAAGTTAACCTTCCTATTTCCTTTTGGGTACATGCACTGGAAACATCTACTTTCACACTTAATAGGGTCCCTACTAAATCGGCTCCTAAGACCCCACATGAGATGTGGCATGGAAGAAAACCTAGTTTATCTTTCATGAAGATTTGGGGATGTGAAGCTTATGTAAAGAAATTGGTTTCTGAAAATAAGCTTGCACCCAGATGTATCGATGCGTGAATTTTGAATAACAGAGTCGCCACTTATTATTTATTTAGGAAAACAATAAGAAAAACCTTTTTGATTTTAAAAGAGATTTGAGGGTTCGGGGGTTAAGTTATGGAATGGGTAGGTCGAGGAGCATCCATTCCACCCGATCCGAAGATCGGTCTTGCCAATTGAGTATTATCAATCTTTTTAGTTTTAACAATAAAATAAGAAAACCCTAATCAATTTCTTGATTAGGAATGTCGGATTGTATGCTTCGAGATCGCCTTCATCGATTGAAGGGACTCTAGGCCAATCCTTTTGATGGGATTACACTACTCTAAAAACCAATAGAGAGAGATTGAGAAGAAGAGAGTAAAAGTATAGGAATTTATCTAGCGTTTGGGGAGTGTTTGATTTAGAACGTGGTTCTAAGATGTCTTTTCTGTCGAGAAGTGATTTGGGCAGAGTTTTGACTCAATATGAGAGTCAAATCTTGATGCGGACAGAGCTTCGCCTCAATACTTGATTCGGGATTTGATGTTTGTTGATCAACAAGGTTGATAAACAAACTTTAGGTGATTTTAGGGAGGTTTTGTGAGTGATTTGAAGGAATCTTTCGTGGAGAGAAACCAACAAATTGTGTGTGTTGTGTGGAATTCTGGACCTCTGAAATAGTGGAAGTCACCAAGTATTTATAGGGGTTTAAGAGGTAGAGGTGGAGAGGTAAAACACTCCTAGGAAGCTTCCAGAACTCAAATTTGATTGGAGAACCGGATTAGATGAGGTTTATCAAGAAAAGAGGTTGAAACGGAGAAGGAGAGCGATTTCTGCACATCCTGTCGAGGGGATGTCTCGCGCGAGACACGCTATTCCGCGCGAGATAACTAGTCATTTGACTATTTTGTCCTCTTCAGTTTATTCCGTTAGTCAGTTAGGTCCAAAACTAACGAGGTTAGTTAGAAACTTAACGAAACATGCCGAAACTGATATGCTTTCATCAAAACATAAAAGAGAGACGAAGAGTAGTGTAATCATAATTTATTGGTTCAGAATGGGGTGTCTACACCAGATCCGATAAATGTATTTTCGTTGGTTATCCCAAGGAAACGAAAGGATATCAATTTTACAACCGTTCCGAGAACAAAGTTTTTGTTGCTCGACATGGTGTCTTTCTAGAGAAAGAGTTTCTCTCTAAAGAAACTAGTGGGAGTAAAATTGATCTTGAAGAAATTCAAGAACCCAAAAATGACAAGGAACCAATAGTAGAGACGGAACCAAATTCACAAGCAGTTGTGGAACCGGTTCAAGATACACAAGTTCTTCACAGATCGGATAGGATACGATCCGAACCTGAGAGATATGGATTTCTCATGACGGAAAGTAACGAAGTAGAAATCATTGAGAATGATGAACCTACTTCCTATCAAGAGGCGATATCCACTCCTGATTCGGACAAGTGGCTAGGAGCCATGGAATCCGAGATCAAATCCATGTACGATAATCAAGTTTGGAACTTGATTGATCCACCTGAAGGTGTAAAAACCATAGGGTGCAAGTGGGTTTTCAAAAAGAAAACCGACATAAATGGGAAGGTACATACTTACAAGGCTAGGCTTGTTGCTAAGGGGTATAGGCAGATTCATGGTGTTGAATATGATGAAACCTTTTCACCTATAGCAATGCTTAAGTCTATTAGAATCTTAATTGCCATAGCGGCATATTATGACTATGAGATATGGCAAATGGATGTCAAAACAACGTTTCTTAACGGAAACCTACTTGAGGATGTATACATGATACAACCTGAAGGGTTTGTCGATCCAAAGAATTCTAATAAAGTATGTAAGTTGCAGAGATTCATTTATGGATTGAAGCAAGCTATGAGGAGCTGAAATCTACGTTTTGATGAATCAGTCAAAGAGTTTGGCTTCATCAAAAATGAAGATGAGACTTGTGTATACAAGAAAATAAGTGGGAGCATAGTACTATTTCTGGTGTTATATGTTGATGACATCTTACTCATTGGAAACAATGTTCCTGCACTTGAGACTGTCAAGTCCTGATTAGGAAAATGTTTCTCAAGGAAAGATATGGGTGAAGCGGCTTATATCCTTGGTATCAAGATCTATAGAGATAGATTAAGAAGGATGATTGGTTTATGTCAAAGTACATATATTGACAAGGTCCTTAGAAGATTTCGTATGGAAAATTCTAAGAGAGGGAACTTGCCAATGGAACATGGCATTACTCTTAGTAGAACTCATTGTCCTAAGACAAATGATGAGCGAAAGAGGATGAGTGATATTCCATATGCTTCGGCAATTGGGTCTATCATGTATGCCATGTTATGTACTAGACCTGATGTCTCGTATGCTTTGAGCATGACGAGTAGATACTAGTCTGATCCTGGTGAGAACCATTGGATAGCAGTTAAGAATATCCTTAAGTACTTGAGAAGAACTAAGGATGTATTCTTGGTATTTGGAGGAATGCAAGATGATCTGGTTGTAAAGGGTTACACAGATGCAAGCTTCCAAACCGACAAAGATGACTTTAGATCGCAGTCTGGGTTCGTATTTATGCTAAATGGAGGTGCCGTTTGTTGGAAGAGTTCCAAGCAAAGCACTGTTGCTGATTCTACAACCGAAGCCGAATATATAGTAGCATCGGATGCAGCTAAGGAGGTGGTTTGGATAAAGAAGTTCGTTAGTGACTTAGAAGTCGTTCCGAGTATCACTAACCCGATAGAGCTTTATTGTGACAATAATGGTGCTATTGCCCAAGTAAAAGAATCAAGGTCACATCAACGATCCAAACACATTTTGAGGCGTTTCCACCTCATTCGAGAAATCTGTGAAAGGGAAGACGTTAAGATATGCAAGGTACCAACATATGACAACATTGCGGACCCTCTCACCAAGCCTTTGCCACAAGCTAAACATGATGGTCATGTTATGTCCATGGGTATAAGATACATGAATGATTGGGCCTAGTGCAAGTGGGAGACTGTAGGTGTTAGTGCCCTAGGCCTATAGAGATAGACTTATATGTAATGTCATTATTCATTTATATAAGAGATTGTTATTATGATTATTATATATGTTTGCATGTTTATTGTAATAATCGTGTCCCTAGTATTTATGAAGCACTAGTATGAAGTTTAATGGATAACCATGTGATGATTATATGCATAGAGATGGACATTAAATTCATAGGTACTTGTTGGAGAACAAGGTACTGGACTTGACCCATTATGAGATTTATGTCATGGTCGAATGTCATAATTAAATCTCATATAGTTATATCATTGATATCCTTTGACATGAGATTATCATCGTCTTCCACTCGATGAATATTATGTTTGATATAGTTTAACGTTATCTTTAACCGGATAACAATAAGGGCTATTATTGGCATGATAGGATTCTTGTTGGGAAGAATGATAAGTCAAGATGGAATTTTGTCCCTCGTAAAGAGAGATGTTTGCTAGGCCACTCGTAAGTAAGATTGATGATGTACATGGCCATGTCCGAATGAATTAATGTGATTAATAACATTCGCTTGATCAATTTACTTGGTAACGAGAAAGCATTGAACATTATGAGTTGACGTGGACCATGACTCATGTTCAATATAATATCGTGTGACAATGGGATTGTGATATGTTCTTTGTAGGAAATCGAACTTAATATTATATTATTTGGGTAGGCATGATGGCTTGCTAGAGTCCGCTCATGTCTTATGAGGGTCGATGTGATCAAACTCATTGCCAAGCATAATATAGTCCTATGGGATCACACGCATCAAACGAATTGTCAAAAATGGAAAATATGGAATTTTGTACAGAGGGGACGACTCGTCCCCAGGCCAGAACCAACTATTCCCTTGGCCTGGGACGAGTGTATCAGAGGTCATGTCCCGAGGGACGACTCGTGCCCATAGGGACGAATCGTGCCCTGAATTTGTACGAACTATTCACTTTAAGGGGGACGACAGTATCTGAAGCAATGGCAAAGGGGACGACTCGTGCCCTATGGGACGAGTCGTCCCATCGGCGCTGACAGAACGTAACGGGCCTGGAATTAGGGTTTTCTGAATAAGAAAAGGTATTTATACAGTATAAATACTGCCTCCCTTTTACCCTAGCCATATGTCACAAAAATTGAGTTTAGAGAAACACAATTGTGAGTTTTTCAATTGGGAATTGAAAATCAAAACCATCCAATTCCATATTTCTCCATAGATTGAAAGGAATTTCAATCAAAGGATCTAGCAATCCACCTAAAACTGTTCTAGGGTTCGTTCAACGCGTGGATACACATAGAGAATCTTCGCAACTCAAGATCTAACGTTCGTGATTCAAGGTTCGTTCATCAAGGATTCACAAGATCATCAAACCTGGAGTTGAAACGCGTTTATCAAAGACAAAGGGCATCAAGGTTGGTTATTCTATTTCATCTTATTTAATTAATCATCTAGAACGGATCCATGACTCCGAATTTTTGTGTTAATTTGCTTTCTTCCGCTGCGCATGGACCCACGAAATCCAAAAGGTTGGAGAGAAAATTAATTGATAAACAGAGTGGACTTAATAAAATGATGGGAGAGTGAATTTAGTAAAATGAATGGAGGGTGTACTTATTAAGCTAGGGATTATATTGTTAGATAAAATATTGTTTGTATTATAAAATAAAATTGATAAATTTGAGGGATTATAAGGTAAATTTCCCTATCTGGTGTTTAATTGAAACAAAAAAAGATAGTGGAATTGAATGTGTACCAATTATAAAAAAGAGTTGACTAAGACAGCTCAATTGAGTTGGTCAAACTATGTACACTTGACGGAATGTGCAAAGGAATAGATTAATCCCTTAGCGCGCTCTCTGCGGTCTGACGGCTGATCCAGGCCAATATACAAATTTAAAATTACATTAAAATTATTTTATTTCTTAAGATTTACTTGAGATTTTTTTTCCCTTTTTTTAGCAAAACTAATTATTTGAGATTAATTAAATGGATCTGCTTCAAAATAGCAAAAAAATGAGATTGTTTATCCGAAAATAACCCTTTTATTCGACAACAAAGCTACATATATCCCCTTCGTCCCACCTCACTTGACACTTATTTTTATTTTGGGTCGTCCCAACTCACTTGACACTTTTTAAAATAGCCTACTTTTTATAATTTTATATTCACTCTACCCTACCACTCATTCTCTCTCTTCATTTTTCACCACTCAATTTATTCAACCAATACTACTATTTATCCCACTTATTTTCTCTCTTCATTTTTTATCACATATTTCTTTTATTTTATTTATTTTTCTTAGTTCTCGTGCCCACCTCAAGAGTGTCAAGTGAGGTGGGCCGGAGAGAGTATATATTACCCCTTTACCTTATCGCACGGGAAAGACTCGTTAAATAAAGTTAATGTCGTTGTTGTTTGGTTGTAATTTACAAAATTTAAGAGATGGAATAAATACACACTAGTTGAATGACCATGACATGACCCCATTGAAAGAACGTACGATCAAAACCACAGCCGTCCGATCTAGTGGCGGCTATCTACGGGTTCCGGTCCAAGCGCGTATTGGCGCGTTTTCCTCTCCCCTTCCTCATAACTTCCGTTCAATTTCAATCTCTTCCTTCACTTCACTATAAACACTTGTTCATCTTCCACTTCAATCCAAATTACTCACCTTCTTTGACTTCTCAATCAATTTCAATTTATTTGACATATATTTTGAGAATATGGCTGACGTTAATGGCGGTCACTACTCCGATTTCCCGGCGGTGCAGACTCACGGCGGCCAGTTTGTACAGTACAACATTTTCGGCAATCTGTTCGAGATTACTTCCAAGTATCGGCCTCCGATCATGCCTATCGGTCGTGGTGCTTACGGGATCGTTTGGTATGTATAATTGCAGTACTGTTGTTGATGGCGTTGACTTATTTGATCTTAATGTTTTTGAAGTAATTTCTTATTTGAATAATTAGCTCGCTGCTGAATTCGGAGACGAATGAGATGGTGGCGGTGAAGAAAATTGCGAATGCGTTTGATAATTACATGGATGCTAAACGTACTCTTCGCGAGATTAAGCTTCTTCGACATTTGGATCATGAAAATGTAATTTTTCATTCATTCATTCATTCGTTTATTTATTTATTTACATTAAATTAGGTTATTTGTGAATTAATGAAATTGCTGGTTTATTTAATTGCTTTAATCGACGATCATGAAAGTGTTTAGAAGTCCTTGCTTTTTGCTCCGGAGAGTCCCTACTCCCTACCTTTTACTTCCTCTGTGTGGCATAATAATTAGTGTCAGTTGACTTGTCAAATTAACGTTGCAAATTGCATTAAAACTATTTCCTAATTTAGATACGCCCCAGTACTTGTTTTGGAACAAACCGAAAAGTATTTTAGAATGTTTTGCTCGAGGACTTGTGATTAAAGTTAATAAATCAATATGGCTTTGTGAATTCACTCTATCATTGCCTTATCTAAATTTATGGAAACTTTCTTTCAATCCTCAAAAGATTTGCATAAGAAACGTTGACTTAATAGAACAGAAGGAATAATGTACATCAGAGTTTTGTGCCCATCTTAACTACAATTTAAAATGTAAAAACAGGTCATAGCTTTAAAGGATGTGATTCCTCCACCTTTACGAAGGGAGTTTTCTGATGTCTACATTGCCACGGAACTCATGGATACTGATCTGCACCAAATTATCCGCTCAAACCAAAGTCTCTCAGAGGAGCACTGTCAGGTATTAGTTTGGACCGACTTTCATCGCAGCCAAGCTGTCACATTTGGGCTTCAACTAACAAACATTGTTCCATAACTGGAATTTCTGCAGTACTTTTTGTATCAGCTCCTTCGAGGATTGAAATACATCCATTCCGCAAATGTCATTCATAGAGATCTGAAGCCCAGTAACCTGTTGCTAAATGCAAACTGTGATTTGAAGATATGTGATTTTGGTCTGGCCAGGCCAAATGCAGAGAACGAATTCATGACGGAATATGTTGTCACAAGATGGTACAGGGCACCTGAGTTACTATTGAACTCTTCTGATTATACAGCTGCTATAGATGTGTGGTCTGTGGGTTGCGTTTTCATGGAGCTTATGAACAGAAAGCCTTTGTTCCCTGGTAGAGATCATGTGCATCAAATGCGCCTTCTGATAGAGGTAACGGGTCGCTAGTTATTCCCTATATACATTTTTGTCCACAATTAATGATATATTTAAACCAATATTACCAAGTTTTTGGTCACTTATTCTCAAATGTGAGGTTACATGCTACACATTTGGAAGCTGAGAGATGTTTCATGCTGTTAAATTGGCCTTCATTTTCTCATGGGCTGACTTTAGTTTATAATATATATTATTGATGACATCTCCCTGAAAAAAAAAGACATCTCCCTTCCCCCAAGTGGCGAAGCCAACTTTTTTTGAGAAGAGGGTCAAAATTTGTTGGGAAAATCAATTATACCTATCAATTATCGTGGAACAAAATTGGAATAAAAGGGGGGTCAAAATGATATCATAGTACAAATTTGACCAAAAATAAAGGAGGTCAATATTGACAATAATAATGTTTTTAATGACTTTTTCCAAAATTTAGAGGTACTAAAATGACATTTTCCAAAAGTCAAGGGGGTTGAGTGACCCCATCCTTTTTACGTGGCTTCGCCACTGAAAGGTAAGGTATCAAGCTTACGTTCTTTCTATGGCCCCGGGAAGAAGGGGATTGGGGGGGGGGGAAGAACAAGGAAAATGAAAAATAAAATTGATGTTGCTCAAGTACAAAGCTGTCCAAATATTGCATGCACTGAAGTATTTGAGATCAGGATTAAAAATTGAATTTATTTCTTTGCTATCTTCTTCACTTCATTGTATGCTGACCCTGTTATATTATTCTCAGCTTTTAGGTACACCCTCTGATGCTGATCTTGGGTTTGTCCGAAATGAGGACGCGAGGAGATATATCGCACAGCTTCCTCGACATCAGCGGCAGTCCTTAGCAACTGTTTTCCCACATGTCAACCCATCGGCCCTTGATCTAATTGAGAAAATGTTGACATTTGATCCTGCCAAGAGAATCACAGGTACATTACCTTATTTTCTGTTAACTAGTTTGCTTTGCTCTGAGCTAAGTGAAATAACTTAATACTCCCTCCGTCCCAAAATATGATAGTCTATGTTTTTTAGTGGTTGATTTTGTTGAATTTGACAAAAGATTTAGAAAAGACTAATTATCTAAATGAAATTTTAAAACAGTAATTGATACACCAATAAAAGTACTATCAATAACAATCTACTCGGCCATATTATTTGCATAATCAGTAGCATCACAATCCTTTGTACGTGCATGAATAAAAAATTACTACCTCTGTCCCAAAATAAATATCCAAAAAAAATAAATAAATTCACACTTGCTCTAGATCATGAGCAGATTTGAGTTTTTTTTTTTTAATTTTACATTCATTTTGGGATGGAGGGACTACATCTCTTGCCATAATCTCTTTGCTAAAACTAATACTTATCTTTCTTTGCATTTGCAGTGGAAGAGGCATTAGAACACCCATATCTTGCAAGATTGCACGACATTGCTGATGAACCAATCTGCTCTGACCCATTCTCATTCGACTTTGAGCAACAACCCTTGGGAGAAGAGCAGATAAAGGATATGATTTACCAAGAGGCATTAGCCCTCAACCCGGAGTACGCATAATTAATGCAAACTTCAGCACCAACTCTATATACCTTTTATACAAGGTAGTAATAATATATCTATAAGTATTATTTCTTGACAAACAAACACGATTCCACATTGCCCGAAAGTTTGAAAATCTAAAGCAAACATGTTGTAAAATTGACCTAAAGTTTGCTGATCCAGTCCAGGCATGTTGGAGATAATTGTCGTGTGTTTATTGTGTTGTGGCTGCAGCCATTGGTCCATGCAACTGCATAGCTATCTTCTTTGATTATTTATTTCTTGATTTTATTTGTAACTTTTTTTTGTTCGAGGGAATATATTTTTTGTTTTATCTTTTTTGAGTTGTATTTTGTATGGAATTAGGTTAATAGCTATGTCCTATGTACAAGTCTGCTACTAAGCAAAACTGACTTACTCGAGTGTATCTGATATTTATGGAGTTTATTGCCAAATTGACCCACTTACTAATTGGGGATAGTCAATGTCACATACGTACTTTCGAAACATGAACACTCGCATACTTTACTCTTGGTTTAATTTAAAGTAGACCACTTTTTTAACATTTGTTAAAAAACTAACAACCAATTCCATCAGAGTAAAAAATTTAACGGGTGACGCAATCAAATTGTTTAAATTTGACGCCTGCTTATGTACTACTCCATGAATCGTGTTTCGCGCAGGAGGGGTTGAGCTGAAAATTACTCTGTCTCAACTCTCAACTGGGTATTAGCTCACCAAGTTCACTCGGGTTTGGCATTGGAGTATTTGCCGTTACCATCATCCTCTATTGAAGCCTTTACCTTCACTAATCCCTGCCCAGATTACACCCTTCCATAACATGCATGAATGGTATCTTTATTCCTACCACAATATCGAACACAGAGACTTTTTGGCCTTAAATATTGACTCTTAGGCTCCGTTTGTTTCACGGAAAATGACTTCCGAAAAATGATTTTCAGGAAAATGTTTTTCGAAAAAGGAAAACGTTTTTCGGAAAATGTTTTCCGGAAAAGGAAAACGTTTTCCGGAAAATGTTTTCTCTTGTTTGGTAAATCTTAAGAAAATGCTTTTTGGAAAACAATTTTCGAGAAGTTTGTGAAAAAATAATTTTAATATGGGTGGGTGGGGTAGGCAGGGGTAGAGGAGTTAAAAAAAAATATAATATGAGTAAATTTTTTTTTTTTTTTTTTTTTGGGGAGGGGTAGGGGGTTGGGTGGGGCGGACGGGGAAGCGAAAAAAAAAATGAGATTTTTTTTTTTTTTTGGGGGGGGGGGGAGGGGGTAGGGGGGGGAGGCGGGGGGGGGGTTGGGGGGGGTAGACAGGAAAGCGAAAAAAAATGAGATTTTTTTGGGGGGGGGGGGGTAGGGGGTAGGCGGGGTGGGGGTAGGGGGTTTCTTAGGAAACAAGCCTATTTTTCATTGATCGGAAAATGTTTTCCGTTGATTTCATTTTTCGTGGTTTTACCGAACACCGAAAAATGGGGAAAACGTTTTTCCCATTTTTTGATGTTTGGTAAACCACAGAAAACGTTTTTCGGACATTTTTCTGGGAACAAACGGAGCCTTAGGATCTGAATGAGTTACTATTCTAAAATGCATAATATAATATTTCATATTTGCTATAAATATTTTAATTTTCTTCAAAATTTATTCTCTACACCCATTTTAGAACAACCAAATTATTGGTGCTTCGAAAAATATGTGGCCCGAGACTTACATTTGAGGGGCACACCTTCTTTTGGCCCTAATTTCATATATTGCATTATTTATTTTAGTTCATCCCAAAATAAGTCGGTCAAACTCGGTTTTAGTCCGCTATACTTTCTACGTGATTCACTTTCACCGTTATACTTTAATTGTTTTCCATAAAATCCATTGCTCTTTATTTATGACTTCCATTTTAGACCTTGGCATTAATGATGATGTGGCAGTCTACATAGGATAATGAAATTCTAAAAACTATCACTCTCTAAATATTTAACGAATCTAACACATAACTTCACATATTCTGCACATAATTTAACGAATATAACAAAAACTCATTTCAATGCAAAAGATTTAGTTACTTCATCTTCAACCCAAGAATCTACAATGGTGACTTCAAATCAAAACTCTATAACACAATATACACATGCAACTTCTTAGAATCAAAACTCTATAACCAAAAATCACTGAACTCTATCCCTTTTGTGGGGTTAACCACTATACTCATTTTTGTTGCAAAAAACACATCGTACTCTTTTTCTTTTGCATCTGAAGTCACTATCACTAACCCCGTTAGATTTTTTCCGTTAAATGGATGTGCAGCGCATGTGATCAATTTTCAAGGGGTATTTTAGGTAGTTCAGTCTAAAAAGGTTAAAAACAAATAATAGGGGTTAAATTTTATTTGAATAACGTGTAGGGCTTGAATAAAAACAAACTCTAACCTAAGAAAACTCCATTCCCCTTTTATCCCTTCTCCTACCCCTCCCATATCAAGTTATCAACGTTATTTTCCCTGTGGCACTCCCCCTTCTTCCTTCCAGCGTCTCCCTCTCTCTCTCTCAAAAACTCATGGAAAAATCGTTTTGTAACAAAGCATTAAAAAAAGTTGAGAGATTTTATGCATTTATTTTCCCATATTACATCTTCATCACTATGATTATTTTTAATTTCATTTATCATAAATAATAAATAAATTATTGTCCTTGTCATCATAGTTACTAATAGTAGTACGCATATTTTTTGTAATTAACTAGTGAGTAACCCGTCGATAATCGACGGGGGCATCACAAAATTAATTAATTTAAAATAAAAATAGAAGAAAATTATATCATTGTTGTGAGGAAATAATTGGATTTTATATTTGACCATGTTTTTAGATTACGAAACTCGTACCAAGAAAAACAAAAATAACTGGTAAAGAATTTGCATAAAAGTTTTTCCTTACCTTAGTATTTTCCTAACTTGTTGAGGGTAAGGTGTTGGAACATTAACGATCCATTAACCATGAACCGACTCACAACTAGATTAAGAAGAGAAGGAGGAGAAGAAGAAGAATAATACGGAAGCGTGTACCTTGTAATTTCATGATTGTGTTCTTGATCTTGTTCTTGAATAAATGAGAAAGTAGGGAAGAGTAGATCTTCTAAATGATAAGTGCCCTTAATCTCTTTAATCTTCAATTACTTAGGAAGAGTTTTGATTGAATGAGAAATGATGTAACTAGTAGATTCATAGGCTTGATGGATAAGCCTTTATATAGGAATCCAAGGGGCACTTCATTTAGGGACTACACCCTTTCATAAAGATGATGGTGTGAAGTTACCATTATGCCCATCATTTAATGGTACTTACACCTAATGGAATTCTACACATTTTGTCTATACTTTAACATTATTAAATGATTATAACAAATGAAATTAAATAACACATATTAATTAATCCATGTTCTAACAATCTCCCACTTGGATTAATATTAATATGTATCTTTTACTAAATAAATTCCTTAATCATTTATAACATGAATGACAACCCTTATGTGCACGTTTATTGTCATCCAACACAATTCCGTCCATTAGTCTTATAAGTATAAGGACTAAAGGGGCAGTCGTTGTAATTGATTCGCAACTAAACCCACATTAATCACATATATATATCCAACTAAATGACATAGATTAAGTATAGATATGTAGCATGGAATATTAATGAATATATATGAAGAACGCATATATATATATTCTCCAACTAGTCCTACTTAACCAAATGAGATCAATATCAATAAAAACAACACAAAGAAATAGAAAACAACACAAACTCCCACTGATTTAAGCATTATCAAAATTGTTTCACCCATATGAGCAGTATGCTCGTGAAACATCAAAAGAGATTACGCTTTACAAAATGGATTCAATAACATGGAGTTTGATCCTATAAGTTGTATATCCATTTGTTCATTTTATACTTATTTCTCTTCAACAAGAGACATAACCATATGATGTCTTTCGACATCTTTGCATCCACTAAAACATAATCGGAATACTTAATGATCTCAAAATGATCCGATTTTATATACATAAGCATGTAGTTTAATGTTTTATAGGTACTTCATCATTCTTTTGGATGCGACTTAATATTCTTCTTTCGAATTGCTTTGGTATTGACCAAGCATCCAAATAATAAATACAAGGTGCATGCAGTACGGACTTGCGCATACATTAAGCTTCCTACTGCCGGTGCATAAGGGATATTTTTCATATACTTGGATTCAAAATTAATTTTTAGGACATTGCTTTAAACTGAATTTATCTCCCTTAGAGATAGGGGTGTCATGTGGTTTACAATTTTCCATGCTAAACCTTTGTAATACCTTCTCTATATAGCTCTTTTGTGATAATCCCAAAATACCTCGTGAATGATCACGATGAATTTGGATTCCCAATACAAAAGATGTCTTACCAAGATCTTTCATCTCAAATTTGTTTGAGAAATTTCTTAGTTTCTTTTAGAAGGTCCTTATCATTACTAGCATGAAAAATATTATCCAAATATCATCCACATAAAGACCAGAATTATAAATCTACTCCCACTGAACTTATGGTACACACAATCTTCACCAAGATTCATTTCAAAGCCAAATGAAAGAATAACTTGGTTAAATTTTAAGTACCATTGACGAGATGCTGGCTTAAGCCCATAAATGGATTTCTTAAGTTTACAAACCAGTTGACTAGTTTGATCCGAATTAGTCACCATTTCTGGTTTCTTCATATAGATAGTTTCCTCAATGTTACCATTGAGAAAAGCTGTCTTAACATCCATTTGATGAAGCTTAAGATCATAATGTGCCACTAATGCCATAATGATCATAAGAGAGGTTTTAGAAGATATCAGAAAAAATATTTCTTTATAATCAATGCCTTCCTTTTGAGTAAATCATTTAGTAACAAGACGTGCCTTATATCTTTCCATATTACCTTGCTAATCCCTTTTGGTTTTAAATATCAATTTATAACCAATAGGTTTTACACCTTCAGGTAATGGGACAAGATCCCAAATGTCATTGTCTTTCATTGATTTTAACTCCTCATTGATGGCATTGATCCACTTATGAGAATTAGGACTATTAATGGCTTCATGAAAGGTGATTAGATCATCTCCCACTAAACATAAGGTGTCCTAATTCTCCGCAAGATACATATCATAAATATCCGAAATATAACTTCTTCTTTCTCTAGTAGATCTCCTCAAGAGCACTGGTTCATCCTCATTTTGAGGTTGTTGAATTTCCTCATGTCCAACATTTCCATGTTGTCCGTTATTTACGGGAGTCTCTATATTAATTTGAATTGTATGTTCTTTGTTGAATTTCAGGTACAATTACTTGATTTCCAACAGGAACTAAAGTTTGAGGAACATAGAGTGGTTCCTCTAACTCTTCAAATTCAAAAACATTACTATTTCTCCCACTAAATTCAACATCCTCAAGGAACCTAACATTGCCAGTCTCGAAAAATGTTCTATTTTTCGGGTCATAAAATTTATATCCCCTAGATCTCTCGGCATACCCTACAAAATAGCTACTAACAGTATTTAGGTCCGGTTGCCCTCATTAGACCTTATAAGGTCTAGCATCTGCTGGACACCCCATAAATGAAGATGATTTAAGGACGGTTTCTTATTCGTCCATAACTCATAAGGGGGTTTGTCGATAGCTTTTGAAGGTGCTCTATTGAGAATATAAGCCTGCGGTTTTTAATGCTTCGCCCATAATGAGTGAGGTAAAGAAGTACAAGAAAACATACTTCTTACCATATCCTTAAGGATTTATGTCTCTCCAATATACTATGCTAGGTTTACCCGGCATGGTGTAGTGAGGGACAATCCTACACTCTTCAAAATAGCGAATATAAAGGACCCGGACGTTATTCACCCAATACGTTATACCGTCCGTAGTTTTCACTACCATGATCGGATTTAACGTTCTTAATAGTCTTTCTTATGCCTTAAAAGACTTGAAAACGACCAATGATTGAAACTTTACATGAAGAAAATAATGTATCCATAACGAGAGTAATCATCCATGAACGTAATGAAATATTGTTGACCATTCCATGAAGGGTTAATGAATGGTCCACAAATGTCCATATGAATTAGTTCCAAGACGTTTGATACTCTCAAAATTCTATTTCCTTTAATGTTTGTAAATTTATTCTTTAAAACACTTAATGCAAAAGTTTTATCTGGAGTATCAAGTTGTTTTTAGGATTTCCTCCACATAAGCTTTATCAATTCTCCCTTTGGAGATATGACCCAAACGCCTATGTCATAGAATACAAGAATTTTCACTTGATAACTTTTGCTTAGTGCCTTTAGTTTTGGTTTCATTATTATGGGACTCATTAATATTATTTACTGTTTGAAGTAAATAAAATTGTCATTGTTAAGATAAAGTACTAATACCGACATCTTCGAAATTAAAAATAAGATCACATTTATTATTACCAAATGAACGGGAATAACCTTCCCGATCTAATACTGTGACTGATATCAAATTCTGCCTAAATGACGGTATAATAAATGTATTATTTAATACAAAATAATAGCCAGTACTTATCAATAATCTAAAAGTCCCTATGCCTATAACTTCAACCGGATTTCCAGCTTTCATATAGATGTATTTCTCATCTTCACTGGGGATTCGGTAATTTGTGCAACCACTGCATACATGAACTAATGTGAGTTGTTGCACCAAATACAACCACTATGTATATTTAAGGAATTGAAACCAAATTTGCCTTAGTACAAACAAGACCAAATGACATACCATCCTGAATTCGCCATTCGCGATATTTATGGTAGTCATTCTTCATGCGAGTAAGGTCCTTGCAAAAGAAGCATTTCTTGACTTTATGATCCTTAAATGATCCCTTATGCTTCTTACTTGCAACCGTAATTTCCTTCCCTCTTCTCTTAATCCCACGAGAAGAAGTAAATGCTGAGTGAGTATTTTCTAATTTAAGATATTTCATCCTATCTTCCTCTAATGTCATATGTGAAAGTAATCCATTAATATTCCACTTTTTCTTTTGACATTTATAGGTCACTTCAAAAGGACCAAATTGAGGAGGAAGATAGATCAAAACTAAGTGCACGAGCAAATCTTCCGAAATCTCTAACTTAAGTGCCTTTAGTTTGATCGAAAGATGAAATAATTTAATAATGTACTCCCTAAGATTTTCTTCATCCTTGTATCGAATGGAAACAAGTTTCCACAAGAATTCAAGAAAAATCTCAGCATTTTCGATCTCAGAGACATTGTCCAAAAATGTCTACGAAGCTGCAATTTCCATGATCATTAGACTCACGCGGTTGGACCGTTCCCATTGCTCAACATTTTTCCGTTCTACAACGATATTTCCTTTAGTGAGAGCAACTGGACTTGATTCCCCTAATGCGTGATCGATGTCCATATTGCCTAAGATCATCGTTATATTATTTTTCCAAGTTTTAAGTTTAGTCCCAGTAAGCAAAGGTACATCTTTTATAGCAGTAGTTATGGATGAAGCATTAATCAAATCTGAAGGAGAAGAACAAGAATGAAACAAAACATATATAAGAAACTACACAATGATTAATTATATCAAAATGAATTCCATCATAATAAAAGATAATCAATATGACATCAAGACTAATCTTTGGATTGCGAATTGACTCACAATTTGATTTATCTTAGGGTAAACAAATAGCTTAAACAACACACTTTAAATACTTGCCTTCCTTTGGGCCGGATCAAGTACAAAAAGTGTCCTAAAGTTTAAGGTACTTGTTCCCCGGCAATAAATAATATAAACAATTCACTTTAAACACCCGCCTTCCTTTGGGATGGTTCACAGCATTTAAAATGACCAAAAGTTTAATTTCAATTATTACCCATGAATGAAAATACTTAGTCAACAACAAGGTCTCCTTTGGGAAACAAGCATGTTATCACATATCAATATTTGCATTCATCTTTCAACAAGTTTGAATTCAATCAAAAAGGTCTCCTTTGGGAAACAAGCATGTTAATTTTGTCCAAAAAGTTAAGGATATAATTAATCGAAAACATAAGGCCTTAAGGTAAATTTGGAACTTTAAAGGGTAAGAAAACAACGAAAATTTATTAATAAAAGACAATATCCTTTTGTTCTACCCGTCCATTCTTAAAGTTTAACAACTCTAAGAACCGCCAATCGGCGTGATCGGTGTCCGAGGATATCATATTTTATCAATAAATTATCAAAATTCTGGAAAAAATTTGAGGCGAAGTCTCTACGGACGACTCGTCCCTTAGGGCACGACTTCGTCCCTAAGGGACGACTTCGTCCATGAAGGAGGGACGGATGAACCAGAAGCAACCTATTCTGGAATTTCAAAGGGGACGACTCGTCCCTTAGGGCACGACTCGTCCCTAAGGGGCCGACTCGTCCCTATAAGGGGAACGCTGAATCGAGAAAAGTCCCATTCCGAGAAAATTGATGGGCACGACTCGTCCCCACGGGACGACTCGTCCCAATGCCCAATTACGAACAGTCACTAATTTTAAACCCTTTTATGAACAGTTTTCCAACCAAATTTTCCTTTTAATGCATTATAATTATTGGCTATGAAAATGGGACAAGTTTGCACTTTAATTAACATGATTCAAACAAGTAGACCTAGATTTACACACTCCAAACACATGATGTTGGCTATGTAAATGGGGTAATCTTGTTTGAACCATTGTGTCTCTTAAAACTTGATCTTACCATTATTGCCAGAAATTGAATGAAGTTCTTAATTTAATGGTGACTCAATTTTCAACCAAAGTAAGTAGATCCGCATACTCACAACACATTAAAAATGCGTGGCTATGCATATGAACAAACTCACAACGCATCCAAGGATGGTGGCTATGTTCAAAAATGGGATAATATTACATTAAGGATTGAAAGCCTTTTGAGTAAAACCAAAATTCAGAAATAGAATGAAGTTATGAACATAATACTCTTAGACAAATGAGTATTATGTACAAGAACAAAACCAAATGAAATCACACAAGGATTACAAATATGAAATAAATTAAAGCACAAGGCTCTATTTCAAACTCAATCTAGTATATGAAGCGGGCTACGATACCAATTGTTGGAACATTAACGATCCATTAACCATGAACCGACTCACAACTAGATTAAGAAGAGAAGGAGGAGAAGAAGAAGAATAATACGGAAGCGTGTACCTTGTAATTTCATGATTGTGTTCTTGATCTTGTTCTTGAATAAATGAGAAAGTAGGGAAGAGTAGATCTTCTAAATGATAAGTGCCCTTAATCTCTTTAATCTTCAATTACTTAGGAAGAGTTTTGATTGAATGAGAAATGATGTAACTAGTAGATTCATAGGCTTGATGGATAAGCCTTTATATAGGAATCCAAGGGGCACTTCATTTAGGGACTACACCCTTTCATAAAGATGATGGTGTGAAGTTACCATTATGCCCATCATTTAATGGTACTTACACCTAATGGAATTCTACACATTTTGTCTATACTTTAACATTATTAAATGATTATAACAAATGAAATTAAATAACACATATTAATTAATCCATGTTCTAACATAAGGTACCCTAAACATGCCCTTATATGCAAGCATGACATATCTTCTAAAATGAAACTTCTAGCACAAATTTTTAATATCAATTATTATCAACTTAACTGCAATATAGACAAAGGCAAAAAAAAATTAAAATATATGGAACACGAATTTTTTCTCAAATAATCCCTTTTTACTTTTTTATTTATCAAAATGACTCACTGTTCAAACTATTGCCCGAAATGTCCATTTTTTTGAAAATCGCTACACCGTGTAGCGAGTTTGACTAGGGTTTGTCAAAACTCGCTACACCGTGTAGCGAGTTTAGGGTAATTAAGATTGACCGTTTGGGGAATTAATTAGGGCATTTAATTAACCTAAACTCGCTACACCGTGTAGCGAGTTTGGTCAAACATAATCAAACTCGCTACACGATGTAGCGAGTTATTTAATACCCTTTCACTTCCCCTGCCAGTTTATGTCTTCAACTTCAAAGGAAAGAAAAAAAAAGCCATAACAGCCGGCGAGGTCTTCAGTTTTTCAAAGGAAAAAAAAAATTAACGCCAGTTTGATTATGCCAAGGATTTGATTAACGCCGAGGAGGAGGAGAAAGGGAGAAGAAGGGAAGAACACCCAATCAACCAAGGATTTTGCCAAATAAATTCAATCTTTTTTTAAATTGTAAGTTTAAATTCTTTAAATTCTGATGATGTTCTAATTTAAATTCTTTAAATTTCTGATGATGTTCTAATTACTTACAATTTAGGAATTTTATTTTTTTATTTTTCTATGATGTTCTAATTGCATTTTGATGACATTCTAAACCCTTGAATATGTTGAATTATGACTGTTAATATTATTTATTTACTTACATTTTTATGAATTATGATTGTTAAAATGTTGGAAATGGTGGAAATATGTTGAATTTTACTGTCAATGTTTTTTTCATTTCATTTTTTTGTCTTGTGTTATTAGATATAACATTCAACTCATTTCATACTCCCTTCGCCCCGTCCCAAATTAAATGTCCAAAAAAAATTATAAATTTGTTTTTTGCTCATTCATTGCTCCACTTCTATCGATTTATGTTAGTGAAATGATTATTTCATTTTTAAATTTTTGTTTGTTAGTAAATTAATTATTTTATAAATTTAAAGCTAAAATATTTATTTAAGAGACTTAGGGATAAAATAATTACATTTAGCTTGTATGAGGTTGAAATTTGGAATTTGTCCAAAAGGAAATGGGGTAATGAGAATTGAACCCTAACCATTTCAACATTTCTTATTTCCATTTTTTTTTCGTTCACGAAGGTATTTTGAGCAATAAATATAGGTTAATTTAATTATCATAATGAATATCTAAAAATTGTTACTTGTAGTACATATAATGGTGTAACAATAACAACTTTTAAATTTTAATTTGGACAATTAAATCAGCTTCAAATTATTGCTCAAAATAGCTTCGTACTAACATCAAAATTTTTTTTGTACATGTGTTAAAAAAAATAATGACATGTTGCTGAATTATGTTTTTGTTTAAAATATTTTTTTTTTACATGTTTTAAAATAAATGATGACATGTTGCTGAATTAAGTTTTGGTTTCAAATATTTTTTTGATGTCTTAAAAAAAATATGTCATGAATAATTGCAACAAAATCAAACACAAACTGTACAAAATAATTTAAAAAAACTAAAATAACATCAAAAAATAAATATTGTCAAGTTAGTGGCCACATCCCGGCCACATAGGAAATCTTACATTAATTCATTAAAACAAGTTAGTGGCCACATCCCGGCCACATAGAAAATCTTACATTAATTCATTAAAACATTTAGGAAATTCATATAAACCAAATGAACTTAAGGGTCACTTAACTTCACTACTTCACTATCCTTAGGAAATACCTGCAAAACAAATGAGTTTAACATTATTTATTATATGATTCCAACAATTCAGCAAAAATAAGTAAATATGTACCTTGAACACATTAGGGAGTGTGATGTTAAGATAACGTGCTGTTGATGATGGGACAGGGTGCCAAACAACAACCTAAATATTTCAAAACAAACAATTAGATGAAAGTATTAATGTTCATTGCAAATTCACTAATTAATATATCATACCTTCTGAAGTATCAGAACAGAACCAACAGATATATCTTTCCCAAATTCACTCTCAGTCACTTTGTGATGAATGGAAGCTTCAATGGTATCCGTAGGATCCTAATAATTTTATCTCAGTTAGTAACTCAAAACACATTTCACCCATGATAAAAAGCATACTAAGCTCATATCCTAACCTTTAAAGTCATCCAGAGATCACCAAACTCATTTCGTTTGCAGGACTTGATAACAACAACAACCTAATAGAACATACGCAAATCGAAAAAATCAATGTTAATTTACACACATTTAACTATAATTAATCTTGATATTATACCTGATCCACTCTGTCAACAGTATGTCATTTCTTCTTGATAGAGTTTAACGGATAATATGTACCCTCTTCAGTCAAAAATTCCATTGCAGAGAGCCAAGGACTTTCTTAGAAAGCTTCATCCTTCGCTGGATCTTCAATCGCTCTCCGTATATATTCCTGGGTTGCGATCGGTGTTTGTTATGAAGAGAAGTTCTCACGGTCGTAATTTCTCCGACGCATGGCGGACTGTACGGCACCGGCGGGACCAGGAATAACACGCGATGAAGAGGAGCCTTCACCGCGAAAAAAAAACGCTGCTCATTAGGATCCATTTTATTTTGTTTAACATAATTTGGATTGAGAAGATTGAGTGAGGGTTGCTAGGAGGATACGAGAGAGAGAGAGAATGAATGAACGAGGAAGGAGAGGAAGAAGATATATGAATCTGGAAAGCTGAGGGGTGCTATTTAATGAACTTAAACTTGCTACACCGTGTAGCGAGTTTAATTTGGTTTGACCAAACTCGCTACACAGTGTAGCGAGTTTAGGTTAATTAAACGCCCTAATTAATTTCCCAACAGTCAAACTTAATTACCCTATACTCGCTACACGGTGTAGCGAGTTTTGACAAACCCTAGTCAAACTCGCTACACGGTGTAGCGATTTTCAAAAAAATGGACATTCTGGACAATAGTTTGAACAGTGAGCCATTTTGGTAAATAAAAAAGTAAAAAGTGATTATTTGAGAAAAAATTCTATGGAACACACGAAAAATGTTTATCTAATTCGTCAAATAATTGACTATATTTGAGGCACTACCAAGCCGGACACCACTATAATTTTTGAAAAAATTGTGAAATAATATTTCAATGTATACATAGGTTCTCTATAATAAATAGGGGCGTAAATGTAATAAACTAAATTTCTACCCCAATGATTTGTGCAAACCTGATAAGATTGGAACTAAAAGAAATAATAATAATAAGCACAATATTCTTATAATGTACATATTTTATCTAAAAAAATCAATGTGTTCGACAAACGAAAAAATTACATGAATATTGCGCATTGTCTAAATAAATGAGTACTTACAGAATTAAATTACTTTCTATTAAGATCCTTATTAAGTTGGACTTATACTTAAACATATATATATATATAAATATATATATATATATATATATATATATATATATATATATATATATATATATATATGTACATATATATATGTGCATATATATATATATGTACATATATATGTACACACACATATATATATATATATATATATATATATATATATATATATATATATATATATATATATATATATATATATGTATATATATATATATATATATATATATATATGTATATATATATACATATATACATATACATATGTATATGTACATATATACATATACATATGTATATGTACATATATACATATACATATGTATATGTACATATATACATATACATATGTATATGTATATATATATACATATACATATGTATATGTATATATATATACATATATATGTATATATATATATATATATATATATATATATATATATATATATATATATATATATATATATATATGTATGTACATATATATATACATATATATGTACATATACATATATACATGTATGTATACATATATACATGTATGTATACATATATACATGTATGTATACATATATACATGTATGTATGTATACATACATATATATGTATATATATACATATATATGTATATATATACATATATATGTATATATATACATATATGGTTAAGAGAATGCTACAATTTTGCATAATTTTATAAAAGTTTAGAATTAGGATTGTCTCACAATTTGCGAAAATCTTTTTTTTTTATATCACATTAGTGGTTATATCTTGTATGTGTCCATCCTTTTCACAAATAAGAATTTTGAGTCCCTTCTAGCTTGTAACTCTAGAAATTGACACATACAATTGACCATGATTGAATACATGTTAGGAAAGGTAGAATTGAATGTGCAAAAGTAACTACCCTGACTTTTATTTATTGTCATAGTGAAGAAAATGACCATGAGGTAATTTATTTTATTTGTTTAAACTTGAGAAGAAACTTAGTCGAATTCGATAGGCTCGTGATAATAGTACTCTTTACCTCAAATGTTGGCTTTTCTAGATTGGTGACAATTAATCTCTATGGTATTGCATAACTTCGAAGAAGCTTGATCATTATTCTTTTTTTATAAATGTGTTTTTTTATGAATATGACTTAATTTATTACAAAAGTGACACTTCAAATTGCTAGAAATTATATTTGGTGGGGTTCGAACCCCTGACCTGTCGCATTGAAAAGGACATCAGATGTCGATTGTCAAGCCAAAACCTAACGACTTATTTTAATACCGCAAGTGAATGGTGTAGATGTAGTATAAAAACGACAAATGAGGACCGATCTCACGAGGATAATGTTATTATGGATTAATACTTGCTTTTATTTAATAATTATGAATGAAAATGCATTTGGGGTAGATTTGTTTTGTTTATGATTATCTAGAAGAGATGCAACTCTAACTTAGGTTGAATTATAAATGATGAAGGTATTCTCGGGATTGGGATACAAAATCATGTATTCACCAAACAACCATGCTTTTTATATAAATGATCAAGTCATAATCAAGAATGATACGCTATTCGTGTTACCTTGTCACGAGCAAGCAAGATAACACATGTATTTTAAAACTAACACGACATTTATCTCGATGTTTCCGTACATTAGTCAAAATCCATTAATTTTATATTAAATCCACATACTTTCCACTAAATGATCATCCCTAGGCAATTGATCTACTCTCGTAATTAATAGTGCCTATTTTAATTCATTTGGTTCCGTTAATCAAAATTCACTGATAAGTCCATCTTTTGATTAACTAGGATTCATACCAATATGGACATATTTATATTAGTAGACGTTTAAAAATGACATGAAGAAAATTGATTAAAGATGAATAAGAGGAAAGAAGCATGATTTAATAAGGTGAACACATGAAGTCGAGTTTTCAACCTCAAGAATTTGAGGGATTACTCACTAGCCATGATAAATATCATAAAAGATGAATTAGACATAAATAATGAGGAAGGTAAAGAGATAATTATACGGAAAACAATGATTGAAAATAAACCTTCAAAAACAATTTATTTCTTCAATCTCCAAAATAGTGCTAAAAAACTTACAAATCTTGAAATAATGATGTTTATAAATTGCTAATTGTACCCGACAGTCAGGTCGACCATTCCACGAGTGGCGACCTCGACCTAAATTAACAAATGACGACCTGACACTTGCCGGCATATTTGGTTAAACAATTCTCATAACCACATCCCTACAAATCAGGGACCGTTATAGATACGTGCCCACGACCAAGTGACTGCCGCTACAATCTCGGAGGACATGTTGCCTCCCCAAAAATACATCACTTTTTCCTATAAATACTTCATCACTACCAAACGGTGAAAGGTAACTGCCATTTTGTATTCTGAGTTCATTATTCGATACATTTTGAGCTTTATTCAACGGTATTCTTACTCTCACGCCCGAGTGTCTTCGCCGGAGACACATCCGGCTAGTCGTGGGTTCTGATTTCAGGTCAAGGAGCCAGGTGATTAATCTTGCCACGTGGAGGATTATTGATAAGCACAATTCCTGCAGCATCAGTTTGGTTGTATTGGAGTATGCTTACAATAATTTCTAGATGTCTGGATCACTGATTACATGTCCAATATATTTATAGGTGTTTGGGTCAAAAGTTGCACTTAATTCTCCAAAAGCCTCCATACTTTGAAAAGACACCTTTTGACTGACAACATGTGCTGTTCGGCCGAGTTATATGACCTGCTCGGCCGAGCACAACTTTTCACAAGACATGTCGATTCGACTTTGATCTGCTCGGCTGAGTCTATAGGGGTGCTCGGCCGAGCACCTGCTGGTTTGGTATGATTCAATTTTTTTTTCAAGTTTGATCATTCTACTCGCATAAGCTTTACTCCATGCCCTTTTTACTCAAAAAATGTACCTAAATCCTCTTAAATCATAAAAACATACCACCAAGCATAAAATCCGCGAAAAAGTACAAATATGGGCTAATATAAACTAAAATGATTAAAACTATACTAAAGAAAGAATATATTTATCATATAAGTACCTATAAAATAGTCATTTATCAACTCACTCTCACTTAAATTCTTGCTTGTTCATAAGCAAGTTTAGAGCAAAATATAAAATATGGAGAAGAAAAGAGTGATAGCTATAAAAATATAAAAAAGAAAAAAGCAAGAAAGACCCATTATCAGAGTGCGTTATAAGATTGTTGCCAAATCATTTTCTATCAATTGCTTCATAAAAATGATTTAGCGATAGAGATTAATTTTTGGACCAGGAATGGATGGACTTTAAAAAGATTTTTTTTACTTCGAATGCTTTGTGAACAATAAAAAAATTTAAGTTTGGATATTTAATTAAATAAGATGTATGAAATGTTCTATTAAGGACAAAGATCATATTTTCCAAAATTAGAAAAAATCAATTGATATTCAATTTGAATCAAAAGTGGAATTGAGGAATATCAATGCTAACAAAAAAAAATGGATCACCTTCTTTTAAAAAGGGATAACGACATGAGTCTTTAAAGACTTTTGAAAAGTAACATAATGAATCTTTCTTTTTTACAACATCACACTCTACTAATGATTTATATTTTGATTTTTGAGTGGAAAGTTTTTAACAAAATGTATACACTTTTTATTTAACTAGCCTTGAAAGTGAAACGTGAATAGGGTTGTAAACGAGTCGAGTTCGAACGAGTTTTCTATGTTCAAACTCGAACTCATTTTTAATTATCGAGTTCGAGAAAAATTGGTGGTTCGAACTCGAGCTCGAAAAAGATCGAGTTGTTCGCGAGCTACTCGCGAGCTTCTCGAGTCAATCTCGATTTCGAGCTTAGACGATTCGAGTTCGAGTTTGACAAAGCGAGTTAAAATCCAAGGCTACGGCCATGGCCGGCCATGCCCAAAATCACAGCCAAATGGTTTGTATTCTCTCAGCTTCAGCCTATTATATATCCAAGTCTTTGGTTTTTTTGGTGTTCTTTCAATGTGGGATAACATCCCAAGGTGGCAAGGCCACACGGCCAAGGCCATGGCCGGCCAAGGCCGAGCTAAAGCAAGGCCAAGCCACAAGCCTTTGATTACTTTGCCTTCATTTCGATGTGGGATATTATCCTCAAGGCAAGGCCAAGGCCACGGCCAACCACGGCCGAGCCAAGGACAAGGCCCAAGGCCAAGGCCAAGGCCACGGCCAGCCAAGGCAAGGCCACGGCCAAGCCAAGGCCAATTTTTAATTTTTTTTGACAAATAAATAGCATCTTAATATTATATTTTTTATTTTGTATAAAAATATTATTTATTTTTGACAAATAATAAAAATAAGTGGCAATATTTTTTGGATATATATATAAATTTATGAAATATTTTGACAAATTTAAAATTATTATTTTGAAATATTTATTTTGACAAATAAATAGCATCTTGATATACCCTCCTATTCAAAATAAATATTTTGTTACCAATTTAAAATTTTTATACTCTCCTTTCCAAAATAAATATTAATATAATTTTGTTAAAAATATCATCAATTAGGGTCTAGGGTATATGATCTACAATTAGGAGTATATGATCCACAATTAGGGTTTAGGGTATATGATCTACAATTATGATTTAGGGTTTAGGGCATAACATAAATATGATATTTTAGTATATGATCTACAATTAGGATTTAGGGTATATGGTCTACAATTAGGAGTGTATGATCCACAATTAGGGTTTAGGGTATATGATCTACAATTAGGGTTTAGGGTATATGATCTACAATTAGGGTTTAGGGTTTAGCAATTAGGGTTTAGGATTTTGAGTTTAGGGTATGGAATATATGATTTAGGATTTAGGATTTAGGGTATAGTAATTAGGGTTTAGGGTATAGGGCTTAGGGTATATCAATTAGGGTTTAGGGTATAGCAATTAGAATTTAGGATATAGCAATTAGGGTTTAGGATATGGAATATATGATTTAGGATTTAGGATTTAGGGTTTAGGGTTTAGGGTTTTGGATATGGAGTATATGATTCACAATTAGAGGTTGGGGTATAAGTATATGAGATTTGAGTGGATCATATACTCCATAATCCATACCCTAAACCCTAAACCCTAAACTCTAAATCTTAAATGTAGATTTAGTGGTAGTAATGGTGGTAGTAATAGTGGTGGTAGTGTGATACGTATTAGTGGTAGTAGTGGTGGGGGTAGTGATAGTGGTGGTGGTAGTAGTGATAGTAGTGGCAATAGTGGTAGTAGTGGTGGGGGTAGTGATAGTGGTGGTGGTAGTAGGGGTGGTAGTGGTAGTGATAGTAGTGATAGTAGTGAATTAGTGATGGTAGTAGTAGTGGTGGTTGTGGTGGTAGTGGTAGTGGTGGTAGTAGTGGTAGTAGTAGTAATAATAGTAGTGATAGTAGTGGTGGTAGTAGCGGCAGAATAATTATGTCGGTGTTAATTTGATTTTTTTTTTAAAATTTGTTTAGCTCTATTTTTATTTTATTTTAATTTATGATTTATATATTTTTTAAAAATAATATTTATTGACTTATATTTATTTTTTTGAGAGTAATTTGTTATATTTTATTTAAGAAATATATAGTATATAAATTTATTTTATATATATATATCCTATACCCTAAATAAAAAATAATGATCTTAATAAATATTTAAAAATTATTATTAATAATACCAGTGTTCTAAATTTATATAAATTTATGAATATTTATTTTTTCAAATATATTTCATAAATTTATATATATATCCAAAATATATATATATATATATAAATTTATGAAATATTTATTTTTTAAAAAAAATAAAAAAATTTGCATTTGCCTTGGCCTTGCCTTGGCTCGGTCTTGGCCTAGCAAGTCATTATCCCACATCGAAAAGAAAGACCAAGAAAATGAGGCGCCTGGCCGTGGCCTTGCCATGGCTCGGCCTTGGCCGCCTTGGACATATCCCACATCGAAAATGAATTAAACTAAAACAGCCCGTGGCCTTAGCGGCCGGCCTTGGCTTGGCTCGGCCTTGGCCGGCCCTTGCATTGGCTGCCTCCCTTGGCCTTGGACATTATCCCACATTGAAATGAAAACAAACTTGGCTTGGCCTAGTGCTTATATAACCTGCAACCAATGGTTAGAAATTTTGTTTTGGCCTTGGCCCTTGGACATTATCCCACATTATAAACTACTGGAGTATATGTTTATAAATTATATGAAAACATACATTGTAAAATTCAAGCTTTTATCGAGTTTATCGAGTCGAACTCGAATCGAGTTGAGTTCGAATCGAGCTTTCTCGAGCTTACGAGTCGAGCATGTTCGACTCGAAAATTTTACGAGTTAAAATTCTTGTTTGAGCTCGAGTTCGAACTTCAACTCGAGCTCATTCGATTCGAGTTTTTTCGAGTTGAGCCCGAGTCGATCTCGAGCAACTCGGTTCGTATAACAGCCCTAAACGTGAAAGGGGAATGATTCAAAAATTTCATCAAGTGATGAGTTTCTAGAAAGGAAAATAAAATCTAAGTCTTCAGGTTGAACAATTAATGAGAAACATTCGAAAACTTGTAAAAAATCTTTTTTAACAGAAGAAGTCAATCCAAGTGTCCAACGAATTCAAAAGTTTCATAAATCAACAATGCTTCACAAATTAGCATTATTAGCTTTATATTAATTTATGATTTTTTTTAATCTACTTTCTAGTATACTATTAGGTTCATTTTCTAATTTTTCAAACAATAAAAAATATGAAATTATAAGATAGAAGATGAGTTACCAAGGCAATTAGTAGACAATGAACACAATATCATCAGGGGAATAATTTTTATTTTTATTTTTTTGAAAATATGCTCTAATTTAACATGCATATAATAAAAAAAAGCAATACGAATATTTTTCTTTCCTCCACACTTTAGACAAACATTGTCCCCAATGTTAATAAAATAAAGTAGAAACAAAATTAAAATGGGGGTTGGGGAAATAAACTTAATGGGGCGGTGGTGGTTTTTCGGAGTCGGGGGTTTGGAGAGAGAGTAAAGAAGGCGAGAGGGATTGGGGAGAGTAACAAAAACAAATATTAATGGGGCGGTGGTGGTCTGTCTTTCAAAGAGTTGTTATCAATAGATGAATTATATTATGCCATTAATTGAAAGTTCCAAAGCTCTAACATTAGGAAATTTCAACTTGATTAAAAGATCTGTTCTTTTAAGAAAATAAATTCATCTTGTTTATTTCTTGCTAGTTTTTGTGCCTATTAATTAGGGGTGTAAATGGTTAGGCGTGTAAATGGTTTGTTTTGGTTCGATTTGGGGGAATTTACGCATCGAAACACTAGTTATCGGTTCGGGAAAATTTCAAAACGAATCATGTAAAAATTTGAAATGAACCAAACCAAACCGCTATATGTTTTGGTTCGGTTTGGTTCAAACCACGGTATATGTTTTGGTTCGATTTGGTTCAAACCGCGGTTCAATAATATGGTTCAAATCACGATCCAAATCGTGGATTAAATCATGATTTGAATTACGGTTCAAACCATGATTTATACCGAAACTTATTTTTATATTGTTTAAATTTTCTGTGATATCGGATAAAAGCGAAAAATGCGGGCGTTAAGAGGAAAGTTAGAGGAAGAGAGATACTTGAAGAAGAAAAAGACCAAAAGAAGAAAAACACTTTACAATCTTCGATCGTGAAAGGAAACTTAGGGGTCGTTTGGTTCGGTGGAAAAAAAGTGAAGGAATGGAATGGTCAATTGAATTGAATTTCTTAAGGAATTGGAATGGAAAAAAACTGGTCAAATCCCTCCGTTTGGTTGGCACGGAATGAAATGAAATTGTCATTCAATTCCTTGGCAAATCATGTTTGGTTTGAAAATACAAATTATAGGAATGGAATGAAAGCATATAAAATGTCCAATTTACCCTTTTTTTTTAATTTTTTTTTGGATGGGGGGGGGGAAGGGGGTATGCAAAATGAGTAATTTTTTTTTTTTTTTTCGTGGGGGTGGGGGTGGGGGGTATGCAAAATGAGTAAATTTTTTTTTTTTCGTGGGGGGTGGGGGGTAGTAGGGCGAGGGTGGATGGGGGAGGGGGTAGGTAGGGGAAAAAAAATTCGTGGGGGTGGGGGTGGGGTGGGGGGTGGGGGGGAGGGGGTAGGTAGGGGAAAAAAATTTCGTGGGGGTGGGGGGTAGGCCGAGTGGATGGGGGAGGGGGTAGATAGGGAAAAAAATTTTTGTGGGGGTGGGGGGTGGGGTAGGACAGGGGCTGGGGCTGATTGGGGGTGGGTAGGGGGTAGGGGTGGTTTGGGTTTGGGGTATTTTGATCAATTTTTTTTTTCAATTCCCTAAGGAATTGGCCATTCCTCCCATATATGGAAGGAATGACAAATTCCTTCCAAGGAGGGAATTGGCCATTCCGTTGGAATGAAAATTTTAAAAATTCTTCAACCAAACAGGCCAAATGATTTGGGGGAATGGAATTGGGCATTCCATTCCCCCACTTTACCACCAACCAAACGCCTTCTTAGTTATTTATGTCTCGCAATGACGATAACAAATGATGAAATTAATATTAAATAAGATACACAATAGGGGTTATGATTAGTCTATTTATTGTAGATTTTTTTATTGATCTAACAGTAAATTTTAATAAATATACGAAAATATTAAATAAGATACAAAATGAGGGTTATGATTAGTTTATTTAATGTGGTTTGGTTTGGTGGTTCGGTTTCAAATCGCGGTTTGGTTTGGTTTGGTTTGGTTCGATTTGATTTGGTTTGATCTGGGAGGGTCAGAACACAAACCAAATCGAACCATGTAGTTTGCCAAAATTTGAGATCAAACCGGATCATTTATACTTGAAAATCAAATCAAACCGCATGTTTTATTTCGATTCAATTTCAAACCGCGATTTAAACCGAAACAATTACACCCCTACTATTAATATATGTTGCCTAACGACATGTAAACCATCTTATGATTTTTATTGGTTACTAGTACTCGGATGCCCGTGCCAATGGCACGGGACGGTATACATGATGGTCAGGCGTAGAAATTATAAAGAACCCCTTTTAATTTTGTCGTTCTCACATAAATTCCCACCCCACAGCCATTTTTGTTTTTCCCACATAAATCCTGAATCATACATTCATACCCATTAACAAATAAGAAAAATATGTTGTCTATAGCCAACAGCGAAAGAAAATCAGTTCTAAACTTCTAACATAAGCTGGTGATTTCAGTTTTCACTAACCAAATTAAATAGAAAATAATAATACCATTTCCTCAAAATTATTAGTTCTAAACTTCTAACCCAGTGGTAAAGTCAAGCCCCACCATCGGTGATCCCCTTTCCAAATATACTTAGCTTTGCCACTTTTTAGTACCAAATATATTCAGTCAAAGCATCAGATTTTAGGATGACAATCCATATGAGCATAAAATACTGGTTTAGCTATAAGAAATACAATTTTAAGCTGCAATTAAAAAAATTGTGTCATATTTTCTTGTCCAGTTAATGACATAATGAACAGTAACCCAAAACACCACTACGTAATAGCACGAAATAATCAAAAGAATGCTAAATGAAGCTGAAGTATTAAAATAATGCAAATGGAAAGAGTTCACTGCACCTCCTGCCTCCATCTGCCTTGCGGTGCTTCCCGAGCCAAGATCTTCGGTGCCTCCTTCTGGATTGATGACTTCTAACCCCTCATACCCAATCATACTACAGAAAAAGAACTAAGATAGGTTACAACCATAATCTCCAACACATGCATCCAGACAGTCAACAGTTTAACGATATCATGGTAAAAATTATTAGTTCTTTGTTTCTTTAAAAAGTGGACATTACATTATATATGGGGGTGGAAACGAACTCCTGTCTAGCTGCTAGAATTGAGCATAGCCAGGGCAGAGCCAGAAACTACAACAATAAAGACAGGCTCATATGTTTTTAAAATACAGTCATGCATGATATATAAACTAAGAGAGCTGTTGAAATTGGAAATCGATTTCAAAATGTACATTCATATATAAATTATGTTGGATAACTGGAAAATGAATAATTTGATTATATTTCGAACATTGTCATCAATAACATGATGATCATGAATATCCACACTTGAAAGTCCAAACATAACAATTCCTAAGTATGTATTTTTTTTTCAATTTTTTCCATAATTTATTATATTTTAGCAAACTAAAAATTTACAAAATTATAAATAAGCTTTTTTTATGAAAAAATTGATATTTCCAAATAGTCAAATAGGCAGGTTAAATGTAATACAATCAACGAAATCAGATAAAAAACCCTTTCCTAAACCACTATGAAAGCTAACCTGAGGTAACGCATCTCGCCTCCTTCCAGCCTAACCCCACCCCAATTCAAATAGAATATAAGAACATATAAATAACCCCTTCCCCCCCCCACACACACACACACTCACATAATTCATCATAGCAAAACCATATAGTAGCACCAAAAGAGAGGCAAAAGATTGCAGTTGGAGAAATAAAACTAAATTAAAGTGCTGAAACGGTCAAAAGAACAAATAGCAGATGATAATAGTGTAAATTTTCTTGGTTAGTAATTTAATAAAACAGATTATGTGTTTACAAAGAATATCCAACTGAACCATCATATGCAATCATGGGAAAGTGAAGGGTGTCAATAGATAAACACCCATAACTTAAGAATTGGATCACTATAATTACTGCAACAACAGTGGTAATATTCCTTGATGACTCATCAAATTTAGGGTTTAGGGTCTAGTTTTTTTTTTTTTTGAAACCAAGGCAGTACCTGGGGGAATTTTATTAATCATGAGTGAGATGGAGCCGGACCTCAAACTATCTATTACAATGTAATAGCCTAACCATCTAGGCCTATCTATACCTTTTATAACAACCTTTCTTCTCTTTTCTAAACTACACAAATTCTGAACATCATTATCTAAATCAATACAAACCTTATTCAATATATACTTTCCTATACACAACCTTCCATTCTTCTCAATTCTATACCAAAGTGAGTATACATCGAGAGAATTCTCAGGTAAAGTCGCCGCCAACATCCAAATTATTAAATCTGATCAAGCAATAGAGAGTTACTCGAATCTTGAAGATGTATATCAGTGCAACATAACCAGATAAAAAACCATATCCAACTGTCCCCAAGTTGATATAAGGAAGCATCACTATTCACCTTCCAAGAAACTAAGAACTGATGCCAAACTTTAGTTACATCAGACTGACAAAAAAGATTGGCCAAGGGAAAACCATTTGTTGTCAAAAACCAACTAATCAGTTATGGAAAGAAATAACAGAGGTATATCTGCATCAATTCTGAAGGCTTATTTGGTTATAACAACAATTATATATTGAAGATTATATGAAAATAGTTTCAACCAATACCAAATAAAAATAAAATATTTAGAGAATTTTGGTGTATATTCAAAATGTGTCCGTCTTAACCCTATAAACATTTTTTTTCTGGACATTTCGTTATCTTTTCTACTGTCCCACCACCATCCCATTTACAACATCAAACTTCAAAGAATATAAAACTCGCACCGAAGGCAACAACATTTATTTTGGGAGCTGTAAATTAAAAGAGAGAAATTAGATCAAACTCAACTCACAACTTACAGAAGCATATCACCTTCAGGCTTGTTGATGTTTCCTCCTCAATGCTCGCACAACCATCTGCCGAAAAAATAAAACCATCTTAACCCAAAAGTTGTTTAAAGTTACAGAAATAGGCATACCCAAAGTGAGTGTACTTAGATTCAAGAACCATGAATGAAGAATTCATCAATACTTGGGGTCAACTAATCTTATTTGGTCCAATAAAAAGTTATCATAATTGAGTTCTAAAACACTTTATTTGTGTCAATATGGATGCCCCGTTTTACAGTAGGCGGTGTCTCTTGCCTACAATTCCCAATTGACACTTTAAACTAAGTGTAATACACTTAATAACTCACCATAGTTGAATGCAGCAACCTGAGGCCGAGGAAAATGTCATGTTTCTGCATTGAAATCTGCCAATTGCAAACCCTAGCCTCAAGCTCTTTTGGTTTCGTCAATGGCGTCAGTCTCCGGCAACTCCACCACCGTCAATTTCTTCACGCTTCTCCTCATTCTCCTCCTAGCCTACGTCACTACCAACGTCAATGCTATTTCGGTGCAAGAGCTTGAATCGATGCTCGCGGCAATGAGAGCTAGAGGCTACAATCCTTTCGCCAACGCCATTTCCACCTCCGACATTCACTACGAAGTCATTTCCGGCACTGCTTTCACATTATTTGCGCCGATTAACTAGTCGTAAGACTCTATCAGATCCATGATGATGGGGACAATGGCCGCTAGCGCTGATGGTGTGCTAGGTAACTGAAGCGTAGTGCGGTTAGCGGAGAGAAGAAGTAGCGCTGAGGAGAGGTTACATAACTGCTGTGAAGATAATTCTGGACCGTTGGATCAACTCTTCAACTTTAAATTTTAGACCCTCTTTATACTCAGGCTAAGAGAAAGTTATATCCTTCCTGTATTATATATTAGATTGGTATACGTCTCCCTATATTTATTTAAGTGTAAGTTAATATTCCTTTAATTGTAAGTTAATATTCCTGATAAAATTCTTTGTTATAAAGCTTTATTAAATTAGTAAGAAACTAAATCTGGTTTTGGTCATATATATGAAGTGGATGTAAGTTTAACTTTTTCATGCACTATTTAAAAGTATTAGAATTTGTTTAATTATTGAGTGACTTTTCCAAATACTCTAAATTATCATGGGATGACGCATGGGTAAATTAACATTTAAGAATACTCCCCCCGTTCCACAAATATATCAAAAAATTTTCTTTTTGAGCGTCCCACAATAATTTATACTTTTCCAAAATGGAAATAGGACCCACTTCTCTCTATTCACAACACTTTTTAAATTTACTATTCCCTCCACTCATTCTCTCTCCTATTTTACTTTTACACTCACAACACATTACCTTTATCACTTTTTACCTTAATCTCCGTGCCTGGCCAAAAACTATAATTGTGGGACGGAGGGAGTATGTAATAGTGATTTATCTCTAAGACTAAGACTATGAACAATGGTTTCATTCAACAAATCATTTCATTTAACCACTTTATCTCATCCACCTAATATTTCAACTACCCATTTCATTTAATCCCCCTACAATGATTGAATTAAATTAAATTTCAACTCCCTCAAACTCATCATTCTATACCCCACCGCTTTTATTTTATTTATATTCTCCATTTTTATGATTAGTAAAATAATAATAATTATTATTATTTATAATTAAAAAAAATATTGCATCAATTTATAGGAAAAAAAAATGATGAATTTTGGTGAAAAAAAATAAATAATAATTTGCTAGGTGATAATTCAGCTCAAAGAATTGGGATAGAAAAAATTCGAAAATTCAACGGACCAATACCAAGATGACACTTGGCACAATCAGAAAAAACAAAAACAAAAACAAAAAGGAAAATTGGACCGCCACACGCGCCAGCCCGGGCGGTGTGGCGCACGCGCCAAAAGCAGCCCAATGGGAGCGCAACACGTGTCTTGGCGCCAATTTTTTTTTTTTTTTTTTTTTTTTTTTTCAATGGGATGAAATTTTTCATTCCCTCATTCATTTCACCCATTTCACCTCACCCATTACATTGATTCAACTAACTTAAACCCATTTCATTTACCTTTCATTTAACCCATTGTACTAAGTCTAAGTTTAAATTATCAAAGTAATACTTTGAGAGAAACTTCGAATTTTGTTTGCTTTATTCTAGAAAATGTAGCTTTTAAGGCCCGTTTGATTTAGCTTATTGAAATGAACTGATGACTTATTACTTATGACTGATAACTTATGACTGATGACTTATGACTGATGAGCTGATGAATGATGCTGTTTGATTTAGTTTTTTTGAAGTGCTGATGAGCTGTCATAAGTAAGTATGACTGTTTGATTAATAAACTGAAAAAGTGCTGAATGAAATTATAAAGACTAAAATAATAATAATAATAATAATAATAATAATAATAATAATAATAATAATAATAATAATAATAATAATAATAATAATAATAATAATAATAATATTGTTTTTATTTTTATTTTTATTTTTATTTATTTATTTATTTTTATTTATTTTATTTTATTTTTATTCTTATTTTTATTTTTATTCTTATTTTATTATTTTTATTTTTATTATTTTTATTATTTATTATTATTATTATATTATTATTATTATATTATTATTATATTATTATTTTAATTATTTTATTATTTTATTATTTTTTTTTATTATTATTATTTTTTATTATTTTTTTATTATATTATTATTAATTTTTTTATTATTTTTTTTATTATATTATTATTAATTATTTAATTATTTTTTTATTATTACTATATTATTTATTTTTTATTATTATATTATTATTTTATTATTATTATTATTATTTTATTATTATTATTATTATTTTATTATTATTATTATTTTATTATTATCATTATTATTATTATTTATTATTATTATTATTATTATTATTATTATTATTATTATTATTATTATTATTATTATTATTATTATTATTATTATTATTATTATTATTATTATTATTATTATTATTATTATTATTATTATTATTATTATTATTATTATTATTATTATTATTATTATTATTATTATTATTTTTACTGTTCATACGTGTTTTTGGCTTAAGCACTTGACTTAAACACTTGGGGGGCGTTTGGTTGGAAGGAAAGTGGGGGAAAGGAATGGAAAACTCCCTCTTTTTCATTTCTTTCCCCTGTCTGGTTCAAAGATTTAAAAAAAAAATTTCGAAGGAAAGTTGAATTCCTTCAAATGAAGGAAGAATTCAACTTTCCTTCACAAAAGTGATGGAAAGTTCAATTCCTTAGGGCAATGGAATTTTTTTTTTTTTTTTGACCAAAATACCCCCAAACCCTACCCACCCCTACCCCCTACCCAGCCCCTACGTACCACCCCCCACCCCCACCCCCACCCTACCCCCCACCCCCCCACCCCCACCCCCCACCCCCACGAATTTTTTTTTTTTTAATTTTTTTTTCTGCCTACCCTCCCCCCCACCCTACCCCCCACCCCCCCACCCCCACAATTTTTTTTTTATTTTTTTTCTCGCCTACCCTCGCCCCCACCCCCCACCCCCACGAAATTTTTTTTTATTTTTTTTCGCCTACCCTCCCCTACCCCCCACCCCCACCCCCACGAAATTTTTATTTTTTTTTCTGCCTACCCCACCCCACCCCCCACCCTACCCCCCCACCCCACCCCACCCCACCCCCACCCCCCTCCCCACCCCACCCCCCACCCCCCACGAAATTTTTTTTACTCATTTTGCATACCCCTACCTACCCCCCCACCCCCTCCAAATTTTTTTTAAAGGGTAAATTGGTCATTTTATATGCTTTCATTCCATTCCTATAATTTGTATTTTCAAACCAAACATGATTTGCCAAGGAATTGAATGACAATTCCATTCCATTCCGTGCCAACCAAACGGAGGGGGTTAACCAGTTTTTTTTCATTCCAATTCCTTAAGGAATTCAATTCCATTGACAATTCCATTCCTTCACTTTTTTTCCACCGAACCAAACGCCCCCTTGGCTTAATGCTTATGACTTATAAGGGAATTGTGCTTTAATTGACCTGTACATGACTTATGACTTATTTTGCCCAAAATGAAATCAAATGGTTAAAAAATGACTTATGAGAAGTTATAAGTCATAAGCACTTTGAGATAAGTTATATCAAACAAGCCCTAAGTATTTAAGTGGAAGTTAGTCAAACTTCGCAAATGTGGTGTTTTGCCTTGAATATCTTTTGCCATGCGGAGTGTCTTTCACAAGTACGTATTTAAAATGGCAAGATAAAAGTTAAAATTGTAAGAAATACCATTGAACGGAATAAAAATGACGGGTCATATCCAACGAATGAAGCCCAACATTTTAGTCACCAATCTATTCTATTATTGAATGGGCCGGCCCAATTGCTATATTGCCAACGGCCCAACATCGATCAGTCGACCTAACTCATTGTCTGACCATCCGTGGTCCCGACCTAGCTTCGTTCGACATACGATCAGATACTTGTATAATTATTATCAAGCTAAAACACAAAGTCAGGTCGCACTTGGCTATTCAGTCGACCTCGACCTACCAACACGTGCGCCAATCCACGTCGTTATTTGCTCCTACTTTCTCGGAGTCAGTTTCGCCAAGATTATCTCCGTGATCCTAGGGATTCAACGTGATCCTACATCAACACTATAAATACCTAATAACTTCCAACGTTCAAGGGTAATGTCTTATTGGCTATTTGAGTATTCCATTATTCAATTCAGTTTATAAGCACAAATACACGTTATCTCATCATCACGCTGGAGGGTCTTAGCCGAAGACCAACCCGGCTAGTCGTGTGTTCGTGATTTCAGGTCTATTAGCTGGAGATCAACCTAATTGCTGGACTGAGACTGATCTGGATCGTTTCCTACATCATCAACTACTATTAATGAAATCTTTTAGTAAGTATGACACCAATATCCTTGAAAAATCTTCAATTCTGAAATCTTGGGCATATTGACTAACATGTGTATGTTTAATATAATGTTACTCTCGTATAATTATATAATTAGAGGTGATATAAATTTTATCCCTACATTTAATTCTTATAATAGTTATATGAAAATAATAGAAGGGGGTAAATTTAAGTAGTTCTATAGTCAGATGATAGAGGCTTTATCTCGATCCAACACCCTTGAACAAGACCACATTTAGGTTTTTGATATCAATCGTTCAATCCATACCTCGACGTATACCTAACATCCTCATACGCCTCTGAAACCTAGCAATCATCTCACCATTTTCGAGCAAACCTACAAGCTTCCAAGAACCTATAGATCTCTTGTATATTCGAAGGTTCTTACTGAAATTGTCACGACCTAGATAACAAGTGTTATCAAAGATGTTGGCAATACCAACGATAGCACTTGAGATAGCACACACACACTTCGAAATGAAAAATAATTTTGTAAAGGGTATGCGGCGGAAAAGAACACCAAAAATTATTTTTCTCAAGTTATATAAATTATATAACATGAGTGAACTGCTTAGGCAAGACTTTATATTCACTATTTAAAATGAGTTACAAAGCCGAAAATGTTCTCTATGACTATTACAATCACTACTAGAAACTGGTCATTTAGCGACGGAGGTAACAGCGACGGAATACTCCGCCACTGTTCAATGACGGAATAACCATTCTAGCGACGGAAATCCGTCGCTGATTATAAATCAGTGACAGAATAAATTTCGTCACTGAATTTCGTAGCTGAAAAGCATCTTTTTAGAATATCCTTTCATTTCCGTCGCTGATTCACTATTTCCGTCGCTGATCAGAAACGGACATGTCATCACTATACAAACACGGACTTTTCCGTCTCTGGTATGGCATTTCCGTCGCTGACCAGCGACGGATATTTCTGTAGCTAAATAGTGGCGGAACTTCCGTCACTGATCAGATTCAGATTTTTTCGTCGCTAGATCAACAAATACCGTTGCTGAATAGCGACGGAAATTTCAAAATTCCGTCACTGATCAGTGACGGACGTTGATGTAGCTAAATAGTGACGGAACTTCCGTCACCGATCAGATTTAGAATTTTTCATTGCTAGAATATCAACTCCGTCGCTGAATAGCGACGAAAATTCCAAAATTCCGTCGCTGAATTTGATTATTATATTTTCTCTTGAATGATACAAAATTAAAAGATTTAATTAATTATTATTATTATTAATGATATATATCTATACCCTAACCCCTATATATACCTTAAATCATATTTTTGCAGGGAGAGAGATTCCGGCCAATTTTGGCCCATTTTTTGGCCGGTGATGGCTTCATTGCCGACGGTCAACCATGGAGGAGAGCTTCCATCAATATTGGGGGTGGAGAGAAGGTTTTACAGAAAGAATTAGGGCAAATTCTGGCTGCCCAAAACCTACAGCCATCGCATGTACATGGTGAAAACCCTAGGGTGGCGGCTGCTATTGGGGATTTGTCTGCTTCATCTTCGAAGGAAGGAGGGGCAGCCATGCATGGAGTTATGGAGGAGAAGGGGCGATCAAGGGGGTGCTTCTATGGCTGCTGTGAAACCATCTTTTTCATATTTGGAGGCAGCTAAAGGAGATAGGGGTGTGGATGGTACTTTTATCAATCCTTTTGAAGGATTGAATGCTCCCCCTAGATCTTACTCAAAAATTGATGGTACTAATGCTTTGATTCTAACGGAGAGGGAAGTTCAAGCAGCGGTTGATCGTTTGAAGTTTATATTCGTTCTTAAATTTACGGCAGGAAGACCACAGCTTAAGGAAATCCATGATCATATTAAGCAGTTTTGGGCTTTGAAAGATAAATTCAATGTGGGCTTGTTGGACCCTAGACATGTTCTAGTTTATATGTCTAGTCAGGAAGATTTTACAAAAGCATTAGCTAGAGATTATAATGTTATTGCAAATAGCAATTTATACTATGACGGTTTGGTTTAGCTCGGTCTGATTTTTTTTATTGTTTTAGCTCGTTTTGAAATTTCTCCAAATCGATACTAGCGGTTTGACTTCTAAATTTGCCTAAATCGAACTAAACCGAACCATTATTTTATACCTCTAATTCCAAGTTATACTATGCTTCAATTTCAACCTTTTTACATGCCCTCCAAAATTAAAAGTAGTTTCTTACAAAGGAAAAGGAAGTTGTTTTTCAATTATTTTGGAGATCGAGAAAGCAAGGCAAGGATGGCATGCATGAAGATATTCTACAAGTAAAGTTCTTTAAAGCCCATCTCCAAGGTAAGGACTTCACTTTGAAACTTCTTCCTGCAAAGATATTTGTTGTAAAGTTAGGTGTAGGAGTAGCTTATAATTCAAGCTTTTGCACGACAGTTAACTTTGACTCAAATTGTTGGTTCATATCATTTTTATTCATCATATTATATATTACTATATTTGCATGACAATGATTATAAATTATTATAACTAATATCTTCTGCACTACAATAATATCAAGAATAATATCAAACCGTCCCATCATAAATAGCCCTCTGGATTTATTAACGGGCAAAGACAATTTCATTTTGTCAAATACTAGTACTCCCTACCCGTGCCAATGGCACGGTTGTTGGACTTTGGTAGGCTTCTTAAGAACTTAACATAAATCTTAACAGAAAATGTAACGGAGATTGGAGAATAAGAGACAAGTCGAGTCTTGTATTAAATACAATCTCCGTAAGAAGTTATTGTCCCGCACAGGTGCTTACGGTTTAAATGGCAATCTTCTAGTAAGATAAAACGACTTTACTATTAGTTATAAGGAGCACTCCAATATAACTAATCTAACGAACAAAAGATTGTTTAGAACTTTGGACTTGAAAGGAAGAATGCAACAATATGCCAATGATTTGGGTATGTTAATCTATCTTACTAGAGGGTATGAAGGCTCAAAATACTGTATGAATAAATTGAAATTCGGAGGGGAAGTATATAAAGAGAGTTAAGGGGTTTGTGTCTTTTCCCTTGAAAGGACACAACTTTCTGTTTGAATTGGCACCTGTTCAGGATCTGCTCGGCCGAGTCAAGGGACTCGCTCGGCCGAGCACCAAGCTGCACGGCCGAGTCAATAGACTCGCACGGCCGTGTTGATCAAACTGCTCGGCCGAGCAGACATGTGCCTCGCCCGAGCAAACTTGTCCAGAGACTTTGGCCAATTTCTGTGCTCTGCTCGGCCGAGTCAAGGACTCTGCTCGGCCGAGCACTTCAAAACACCCTTTAACTAACTTTCGTTAAGTTACAAAACTTTGTCATTAATTTCTCATTCACCCGGAAATGATTTTTGAGACATTAAATGAGTTATATAATCTACAACAAATGTAGATTACCATTTGTAACTAGTTTCGTTAATAAATAACGAACTTTCGTTAGAAATCTAGGTCAACGTTAAGTCAAACTTAACTTTCCGTTACCCATTTCCAACAATCCCCCACATGAATGACAATTAATGCATGAATGCAATTTCGTCCAAAGTTCCGGCGAACTATTATTACATCGGGATAGATAGCTTGTGGCCTTGAATCCTCCCTAGTGAGATATTATCGGATATACTAGCCATTTGATAGCGAGTCGCTTTGAACCAGTGACTGTAGGATGTATACCAAGACAACAATACTCACATAATAACAGCTCTAACAATTGTTGTTCTCACGTTTTGTCCATTTTGGCCCTGGACCGTATCTCATTCATAAGCGTTCATTTAGAGGCGGCCTAATTACCTCTCGCTTATATAGGTGATTCTCACTATAAGGAGTATCATGTACTACTCCACCCGTAGGTATAGAAATCATTAAAAGTTTTCTCAACTTATCCTTACCACTGCTGCATGTGCTTGTACTTGGATGTTCTGGGAATGAGTATTCAACATCTCCAGGTTAATAGACTGAGTTGTTGTTTCCAAGTAACTCTACTAGAACTTATAACTTGGTTGTCTCATTGAACCAAGGGCCTGGGATCTCCATTTCTCAAGGTTGAGTGTCCGCTATAAGTTCTTTTGTTGTGGGTTTTAAACCCATTCCCCTTAACAGTTTATACAGTTGATCTCGATTTATACCTTTGATAAATGGATCCGCTAAGTTATCACATGACTTCACATAATCAATAGTGATAACGCCATTCTTGATCAACTGTCTAATGGTATTGTGTCTACGACGAATATGTCTAGACTTACCATTATACATACTATTCTGTGCCCTTCCTATTGCTGATTGACTATCACAATGTATCATAACAAAGAGTACAGTTTACTCCAACAAGGAATATCCTCCAGGAAGTTCTTAAGCCATTCTCGTTTCTTCCCAGCCTTTATCCAAAGCTATAAACTCGCATTCCATCGTGGATCTGGCTATACACGTTTGTTTGGAGGATTTCCATGACACTTCTCCTCCACCTATTGTGAATACATATCCACTCGTGGACTTAGAGTCTTTCGTGTCCGATATCCAATTGGCATCACAGTATCCTTCTAATACTGCTGGATATTTCTTGTAAAGTATCCCATGGTTTAATGTATACTTTAAATATCTTAGTACTCTCATTAGTGCTTTCCAATGATCAGTACTAGGATTGCTTGTGAACCTACTTAGTTTGCTCACTGAGTATGCAATGTCTGGACGTGTACAATTCGTTAGGTACATCAGACTACCAATTATTCTTGCATATTCCAGTTGAGAAACTGGTTCCCCTTTTTTCTTGGCTAAATGTAGAGCCAAGTCTACCGGTGTCTTAGCCGGAGGGTCATCAAAGACATTGAATTTTCGAAGAACATTCTCTAGGTAATGGGATTGTGAAAGAACTAATCCTTCAGATGTTCTAGAGATCTTTATCCCTAGTATTACATCAGCTAATCCCATGTCTTTCATGTCAAAGTTCTTCTTTAACATGCCTTTGGTATTCATGATCAAATCATGACTACTTCCCATTATGAGCATATCATCTACATAAAGACAAACTATTACAAATGATTCAGATGTTCCTTTGATGTAGACACATTTGTCACATTCATTAATCTTGAATCCATTTGATAACATAGTTCGGTCAAACTTTTCATGCCATTGCTTGGGTGCTTGTTTTAGTCCGTACAATGACTTTACAAGTTTACACACCTTTTGCTCTTTACCTGGAACAACAAACCCTTCGGGTTGTTCCATGTAAATTTCTTCATCTAACTCTCCATTTAGGAAAGCAGTCTTCACATCCATTTGGTGTATCTCAAGATTATGCACTGCTGCAATAGCTATGAGAACCCGAATATGATCCTTGTGACAGGGGAGTATGTATCGAAGAAATCATATCCCTCTTTCTGTCGAAAGCCTTTGGCAACTAGCCTAGCTTTGTACTTATCGACTGATCCATCCGCTTTATACTTCCTTTTAAGGATCCATTTGCAACCTAATGGTTTTCAACCTGGAGGGAGATCGACTAATTCCCAAGTATTGTTGAGCATTATGGATTCTATTTCACTGTTAATGGCCTCTTTCCAGAATGAACTATCCGGATCGGATAAGGCCTCTTTAACAGTTGCTGGTTCGTTTTCTAACATGTAAGATAGAAAATCAGGACCAAAAGACTTTTCCACTCTTGCCCTTTTGCTACGTCTCGATTCTTCATCTTCTATTTGAGAAGGACCGGTTGTAGATTCTTGTGTTCTCTTATTAGAACCTATATCTTTCCTGTCCTTAGCCGGAAAGATGTTTTCAAAGAATACCGCATTCCTTGATTCTATAGTAGTTCCTATATGCACATCAGGAATGTCCGATTTGTGCACTATAAAACGATAGGCACTACTATTATTGGCATATCCAATAAAAACACAGTCAATGGTCTTTGGACCAATCTTGACTTGTTTTGGCTTAGGTACTTCAACCTTGGCCAAACATCCCCACACTTTAAGGTATTTAAAACATGGCCTACGATTATGCCACAATTCATAGGGTGTTTTATCAATACCTTTCTTGGGTATTTTATTAAGAACATAATTAGAAGTGAGTATTGCTTCCCCCACAAGTCAGTTTCTGGGGTAAGCCTGAACTTATCAAAAGCGCGTTCATCATCTCCTTGAGAGTACGGTTTTTGCGTTCAGCAACTCCATTAGATTGAGGGGTATATGGAGCCGTTGTTTGATGAATTATGCCGGATTCCCAACATAGTCCTTCAAACGGTGCTTCATATTCTCCACCTCTATCGCTTCTAATTTTCTTAATCTTCAAGTTAAGTTGATTTTCAAATTCTTTCTTATAAGTCTCAAAAGCCACTAAGGCTTCATCCTTACTTCTTAAGAGATAGACATAACAAAATTTTGTGCAATCATCTATAAATGTAATGAAGTACTTTTTACCTCCTCGAGTTTGCACAAGTTTTAAATCACATATGTCGGTGTGAATTAACTCGAGAGGAGTTGTGTTTCTTTGTATTACATTAAATGGCGACTTCGTCATTTTTGCCTCAACACAAACTTCGCACCTATTAGTTGAGTCGGATTTAGTCATTTGGATTAAATCTTGTCTCGCTAATTTCTTAATGGTGTCGAGGTTTACATGTCCTAATCTATCATGCCATAAATTAGAACTTTTCGACAAGTAAACATAAGAAACACAATTTTTATTCATCGCACCTCGGCGGATCACAGTCATTACATTCATCTTAAAAAGGCCCTCTTCGAGGTAACCCTTTCCAAGAAATAAACCATTCTTGGTTAGTACAAATTTGTCGGATTCAAATACTAGTCTAAAACCGGCCTTACTAAGCAAAGCGCCGGACACTAAATTTTTACGGATGTCTGGAACATGCAGCACATCCAACAAGGTTACTTCTTTTCCGGAAGTCATCTTCAATATCACGTTTCCAATGCCTTGAACATCGGAGGTCGCAAAATTTCCCATGTAGAGCTTTCTTCCGGAGATGGGAGTATAGGAGGAGAAACTCTCCTTGTTACTACAAATATGGCGGGTAGCACCGGTATCTATCCACCAAGCTTTTGGATTCTCCTCCAAATTTGCAACGTTGGCCTCAAAGATCATTGCTGCAAAGTCTAGGTCCATGTGGTCAACATTATTCGCCTCTTTCTTCGGAAGACGACAGTCCTTTGCTATGTGGTCCGGTTTGCCACAATTATAGCACGACCCCTTGAACTTCTTAGAGCCCTTCTTCTTCCCTTTCTTAGCATTCCCGGCAGTTTCGGAATACTTTCTCTTTTTGCCACTTGTGCTAGCCTCGACGAAATTGACCTTAGCCTCCATCTTGCCCTTAGCAACCTTGGCCTCGTTGATTCTATTGTTCTCTTCTATTTGAAGACGAACAACAATGTCTTCCAAGGACATCTCCTTGCGTTTATGCTTGAGATAGTTCTTGAAATCCTTCCACGAAGGCGGCAACTTTTCAATGATAGAGGCCACCTTGAATGGATCATTCATGATCATCCCTTCGGCATCAAGCCCATGTAGAATGATTTGGAATACATCTACTTGAGTCGTTAGCGATTTGGAATCGACCATCATGAAGTCAAGATACTTATCGACGACAAATTTCTTTGACCCGGCGTCTTCGATCTTGTACTTTCTTTCCAAGGTGTCCCACAACGCCTTGGCTAACTCGACGGTACTATACACATTGTATAGTGCATCGTCAAGTCCATTCAGGATGTAATTCTTACATAAAAAATTACCGTGAGCCCAAGCCTCCTTGGCCATTTGCCTTTGGGGGTCGGGATCACCATTTTCCACCGCCGGAGGATCTTCCTTTAAGAAGCGGTGCAAGCTTAGGGTGGTCAAGTAGAATAGCATTTTCTGTTGCCATCTCTTGAAATCCACACCAGTGAATTTCGCGGGTTTCTCACCATGACCGAGGTGATGTGGTGTAGGAGCGGGTGCAACATGGTTGAATGTAGCGTCACCTTGAGAAGGAGGCTTGACATTCCCTTGACTGGATGAGGAGACTTCTTTCTCATTTGCCATCTCTTGAAGTTCTTGAATAAGCGTAAATAACTTCTTACGATTGTTGGACTTTGGTAGGCTTCTCAAGAACTTAACAGAAATCTTAACAGAAAATGTAACGGAGATTGGAGAATAAGAGACAAGTCGAGTCTTGTATTAAATACAATCTCAGTAAGAAGTTATTGCCCCGCACAGGTGCTTACGGTTTAAATGGCAATCTTCTAGTAAGATAAAACGACTTTACTATTAGTTATAAGGAGCACTCCAATATAAATAATCTAACGAACAAAAGGTTGTTTAGAACTTTGGACTTGAAAGGAAGAATGCAACAATATGCCAATGATTTGGGTATGTTAATCTATCTTACTAGAGGGTATGAAGGCTCAAAATACTGTATGAATAAACTGAAATTCGGAGGGGAAGTATATAAAGAGAGTTAAGGGGTTTGTGTCTTTTCCCTTGAAAGGACACAACTTTCTGTTTGAATTGGCACCTGTTCAGGATCTGCTCGGCCGAGTCAAGGGACTCGCTCGGCCGAGCACCAAGCTGCACGGTCGAGTCAATAGACTTTGATCAAACTGCTCGGCCGAGCAGACATGTGCCTCGCCCGAGCAAACTTGTCCAGAGACTTTGGCCAATTTCTGTGCTCTGCTCGGCCGAGTCAAGGACTCTGCTCGGCCGAGCACTTCAAAACACCCTTTAACTAACTTTCGTTAAGTTACAAAACTTTGTCATTAATTTCTCATTCACCCGAAAATGGTTTTTGAGACATTAAATGAGTTATATAATCTACAACAAATGTAGATTACCATTTGTAACTAGTTTCGTTAACAAATAACAAACTTTCGTTAGAAACCTAGGTCAACGTTAAGTCAAACTTAACTTTCCGTTACCCATTTCCAACAACGGTGACAGTAACCCTGCCTATCCAAATACTACTAAGCAATAATAAAAATCTACTGTTTATAATGATAATATCATTTGCATCAACGAAGGAATTAATAGAAAAGAATGATGGTGAATTGCCTAATGCCAATACTATCTTGCTGGGACTACAACACAGGTGTTCAAGCAACATCAGGAGGAAATTTAGAACGATATTGAACAACTGCGTCAGCACCATTAAGGCAAGAAACCCATGAAATTTAAAAGCCGGGGTCAATGGGAAACAACAAAATTTCAAGCCACGCGTCACTCCATGAATTAAGACGCTAAATCAGCCGGAGAAAACCAGTCCAAATATTTTAGCTGGAAAAGGGAACAAATTCCAGCTAAAACCCAGGCAGGAGCTTTCAATGGGATGACATATCCATCAAGTACTTTATGTAGTTCCTTCAATGAAATAATTGCGGTAAATTGTTACTTTTATAGGGATTGAACGCGTCTTTTGATGGCGCATTTCATGAAGAGAATGATTCACAAATAGTCTCATCCTAAGAAATGGGGTTTTACTCACAGTAGCAACACATAGAAGATGGTTGTCTTCAAGTAGAATTACTAAGGAACAAATTATCTTCCAGATCAAATTGCAGAAACACAAAAGATAACCAAATTTAATTAAAAGAAATTAATTTTATTTTATTTTTACCTGGGAAGATAAATAAACTTTGATTCACCGCTATTACCGCAGTGGTGAGAAAAGGAAGAAACTGTTCAAAGAAAGCATCTTAAGCTTCAACCCCCTTTTGATGATCAAACAACATCCAAAAATTGATTCAAATATTTAATTTTAGGAGCTTGTTGAGAGAGAGTGAGAAAGAGAGAGAGAGAGAGAGAGTCACTAGTACAGATTTTGCCTTAGACAGCGCTTTTTTTTGGGCTTAGACAGCGCTTATAAGCGCTATCTAAGCGACCGCTATGCAAGTTAACATAGCACTTTTATAAGCGCTTTCTAAGCTCCCAAACTAAGATAGCGCTTTCAAAAAGCGATATCTAAGCACTTTTTTTATTTTGAAAAAAATCAACTTGCGTAGCGTTTTTTATGTGTTACATAAGCTCTCGAACTTAGATAGCGTTTTTAAAAAGCGCTATCTAAGCACTTTTTTTATTTTTTAAGAAATCATCTTCCATAGCCTGTTAACAAGTTATCTCCAATTCTCAGAACTTGCAGCCTCTTCAAAAGGCCAATCTCCGGTGGAACCAAGCAGAAGCGAAGGACCTTGATACTGGTAATTTCTCTGGTGGCTGATTCTCTGTCTGCTGAGGAACTTTTGGCCATTCAAGAAGAGGACTATATTGAGTTGGATGATCTTGTCTGCCCTCTTCCAGGTGTTGACTAGGGCACGAGTAAATGAACACAACTGATTCATGTGCATTTCCAATGCCAAGATTAAACTATTGCTTGAAACATTTGTTGAAACAGTGTTAAAACCCGAGAAATGTTTACTGATATTATCCGAAGAATGATACATATCAACTTAAAGGTTGACAATGGTATCATGGTGCGATCGCTCTGCCTTCTTAAGGTACTTGCCTTTTTAGTCCTTCAAAGGTATTACCCTCATGTTCAACTTAATACAGGGTATCATATTTATTTTTTCCTATCAAATTGGTTTGCAGATTTGCTCTTCAGCCTCATTGCAGGCATTTTGCTCCGGTAGGAAAGAGGAGTATATTGAACAGGGGAACAAAGGCAAGATTAATCCCACTAGTATTGGATGCTCCACCTGGCTTTGGCCATTTCTGGACGGTGGACTTATAAATTAATCTTTATAACTTTAATGGAGAAGGTTATATTCTCCCTGTCTGTTTTTAAGTTCATTCTCTTTTCTCATGCTGGTTGTGTCGCTTCTGTTTGGCTGCAGTTTTTTAAGTTTGCTTCTTGCTTTAAGATTGTTCAACCAGTAGTGGCAATGATTTGGTATTTTATCTCTTTTACCTTTCATATTCTTCCTGATTTTCCTTGATTTTAACATTTGGTTTGCTTAGCTCGGGCGTGATTTGTGAATTCGCTATCTCAATTTTGAATAGGAAGTTCTATTGATAAATTCTAGCTAAATAATTTGACTTGGGATTAGAATGGAAGCTTTTTCATTTTTTTTTCAGTTGAATTATAACGTCACTGCTTTCTTTCAACCACAGGGCAGTCATATATCAGGCAAGAATGAACGTATTCATTGCTCATTAAATATAAACACAGAAACAGGGCGCTTATCTGCTAGGAGGCCAAATTTGCAGGTCAGTAAATGATTTAAGCAGTGGTGTTTTTATGATTTTGATACATCCTTTTTCAATCTTGGTTGCTTAGAGTTATATACTCCCCTCCATCCCTTATGCCAACTATCGAAACTCATTAATGGTTTGCCTTTAATGCAGTGCACAAGCTAAAATATTTTTCCTTTCTGTTTATAATTAAAATCCGTAGTAAGACGTAAGTCCTAAATATAGAGGTGACCAACTACTACATACCAGAGAGCGATGTCTCATTACAGAATATTCTATCTTTTTAGGGTGATTCCTTTTACAATCTTGCAGAAGACCTTGACAACCACAATGTACACAATCTGGTCCAAAGCAAACAGTTAATCAATGAACCCTAATATATTTTCCCAACAGTGAACTCTAAATTAATTAATGAACACCAACAACAACATACATCACCAAGAGAAGCAGCAATGACATACATCTCTCTCTCTCTAAGGTTTCTCGCTCAATAGATGTGTGATTGATTCAAGTGTGGAGAAATCCCAAAAAAAGGATTAAAATCAAACCCAATAAAAAGAGCAATTGCCAAGAAAGAATAGATAAATCCCCAAATATAAACCCTAATTATAATACTAACCTCGAAATTTTGTGCTAGGTCGTCGGTTGTGTTTGAACGGTTTAATGATCTGGTGGCGATGGCGATGGCGTTGGCGGTCGGCTGATTTGCTCTGTCCTCGTCCTCGTCGGTTGTGGTGGCGATGGCTGGTGGCGGTAGGGGCTTTGCTGTCGATCGGTGCTCGGTGTAGAAGATTTTCTCCGTCGTCTTAAGGAATGTGGAAGGGCGCTGAAGTTATGCCTAAAAATCAAAGAAAATAAATTAATAACCTCCTCTTATTATGCTTATAAAACGTTCACTTATATAGCGCTTTGATTAAACGCTCTCTAAGATATTTTCAAGACAGCGCTTCTACAATTATGCGCTTTGCAAGTTATTATTTTTTTTTTTGGGCCCGTTATTAAATATAAAGCCGTGATGCGCTATGTAAGTGTGTAGCTTAGATAGCGCTTTTAAAAAGCGCTATCTAAGGTGCGTTTTCTAAGCTTCAATTTGTACTAGTGAGTTTTGATTTTTTTTTTTGAATGTGTGCTGAATCGCCGGTTTCTTGATGGGGTTGTGGTTTGTGGTTACATTAGGAGAGGAAAAAAAAGACGGGAGAGAGAAGGTGTTTGGCGGTTTTTAGGAGGAGAAGGTGTGTAGTTATAAACGGTTGAATATCAGATTTATTTATTTTTAATTTTATTTTAATATTCCTTTTTGCCAAAATCTTGTAAAAAATTAGTTTTTTCGTAATATTAGAAAAAAATTAGTTTTAAAGCATTAAGACTAACTAATAAGAGTTAAGTCTAACTAATAAGAGTGATGAATTGTTCTGAAAACTAATTTTTTATAACATTTTGAGAAAAACTAGTTTTTTTACAAGAGTTACTCTTCCTTTATTAATCGTTTTCATATATGATTAATAGTTTTGTTTCAGGTATATATGTTGTGAGTTTAGCTAATTTTGGTTCGTTTTATTACTTAATTCTCTTATTCCCCTTTTTAAGTCACCACCCTCCTCGATACTTACTAAGGTATTCGGACCAACAAGCTTTATCTTAGGTGGTATAAGGTAGGCCCGTCTCAAAAATTATCGGGGATTCGTGTGAAATGTGAATATTAGGTTCCTAATGTTTAAAAATTAATACAAAAAATATAATATTTATATATAAGTGCTTTTATATAAAGATTAATGTTTTACAAAATTAAGCAATAAAATTCAAAAATAATTTATTACATTGAGGTATTTCATTTATCGTTGCTATCGTCTCTCTTAAATCAATTACTCGTTCTCCGCAATTTTTAAGTAATTTGCGTCGATTGTTTTTCCCCCCTTGAATTTCGACGTCGTCGCTGTGATTGCATTAATTTTTTTTTTTTTTTTTTGGATATATATATATTGAGATATATACCTAATGGGGCCTAGAAAAATGGGGGCCCTCCAAAATTTGGGGCCCGGTGCCGAAGAACCTATTGTTCCTAGTGATAGCCGACCCTGGTATAAGGTGCACCAGAATGATTGTCACTCAATTAGATAAATACAGTAATTTTTTATTTTTTATATACATATAATTTAATACTTAATTTTGTTACATATTTGTAGGTATGCACATAGTCGAAGCCAAGATGCTTTCGGGAAAGAATGCTGGCATGAAGGTGCTAATTATTCCTAGAATGATAATGTCTCCGTCAGATGTGACAAAATTTTCGGTAAGATTTCAAAGAAGGCAATTTCCACTTGCCGTTTCTTTTGCTATGACAATCAACAAGAGTCAGGGACTATCTCTTTCCCATGTAGGACTATATCTTTCACAACCTATTTTCAGTCACGGACAACTTTATGTAGCATTTTTTCAGAGTAACCAGCAAGAGAGGATTTAAAGTTATTATTTGTGATTCAGATGCTCAAACATATGACAAGACGCTGAATGTAGTCTACAAGAAAGTTTTCGACAGACTTTGAGAATTTATGTCGCACAATTTGTGGTTAAACAAAAGTATTGCAATTTCTTATTATTTTCTTTATTTTTATTTTGTTTTTCTTTAAATATATAGGAGATGGAAGAGATTATGTTGACACTTAGGCACACACTATTAAACTCACGCTATTGTAACCATATCTCTTCATCTTTCAAAGTTGTAACACTAAAATCTTAATAATGTTTTTTGGTTAGGCAGGGACCTAACCTCCCGTGGTTTTGTGCCGGCGAGATAGTTGTCTCAAGAGCTTTCCACGTTACATCATGTGTTAACATCTTTTTTCTGTATTAATTATACTCCTAATATCCGCTACATTGATTATCAATATCGATTTATATTATTACTTAAAAATCAATTAAAACACATAAATAATTATTTACTTAATCAAAAAAAAAATTATTCACCGTCGGATAAAATTATTCACCGTCGGATACTGACGGGTTACTAACTAGTTACATTTTACATTAAAATTAAGTCACATCTTATAATAGTACATGTGTTACTCTTTACTAAAGAAATTAAAAATGAAGTATATAAGTTAGAAACTACATAAATAAACCGCTAAATAACAAATCACTTTCATTATACAAAAATATGTAACTGCCACTTCTTTTTTAACTCAACCATACTCCACTGTCTCATCCGACTTAGAACAATTTTTCATTTTGAATGTCTCATTCGACTTAGGATATTCCAAAATGACAAGTTTATATTTAATGAGACCCACTTATTATATTCACAACAACAACAACCACCTTACTATTTCTCCCACTCATTCTTTCTCATATTTTACTTTTTATACTCATAATACGTCATTCACTCATTCTCTTCTTTTATTATAATAGTATTTCTTAATTTTCGTGTGAGAGAGAAAATTTTAATTTGGGTGGGGCGGAGGGAGTATATATCAATACGACCAACTGACTTATTATAATTAATATTGGAGGGACTGAATAATTTGTTTGATTCTTTTTTACTTTTCTTATGATTGTATTGGAGGGATATCAACATTCATCTTTATATAAATCTTGATTTTGGTCTCCATCATAGCTCGCCAATATCATACCAACCAACCAACCATGGAAGGCTCTCACTCTCTCGACACGGAAGCGCCACCCTCTTCCGCCGCCACCGATCAATACAACAAAGGAGGATGGCTTACCTTCCCCTTCATCATGGGTACATCTCTCTCTCTCTCTCTCTCTCTCTCTCTCTCTCTCACACACACACACACACACACAAATACACACAATTGGTACATTATCGAATCCCTTCCATAATGTTGATGGTTGAGCTATACATATGTAGTTGCAGACACATTTTTTAACAGCTTAATATTTTAGACGAACTAAATACATAGTTGCAGATGCAATTTTTTAACATTTTAAGTTTTTAGATGAGCTGGTAACTAAACAAGTACGTGATGATATTGTTGATTTTCTTCGGTGATCTTGATCTAATGAATGATGGTTTGGTTTGTAGTGGCAACATGGGGGACGATATTAGCGAATCAAGGATGGGTGAGCAATCTAATAGTGTATCTGATATCAGAGTACAAAGTGAAGAACATAGACGCAGCTCAAATATCAAACTTGGTTAATGGCTTCACTTTCTTCATTCCTGTTGTTGCTGCCATTATTGCCGACTCTTTCTTGGGTTGCTTCACTGTTATTTGGATCTCTTCTCTTTTCTCCTTGCTGGTAACCATTTCTAATTACATTAATTAATTAATTAATTAAATAATTAATCTCTTATAATAATTCATGTTCTTGATATTCACTTTCAAACTTTTATTTTTGCAAATACATACTTTTTATAATGTATACTCCCTCCGTCCCACTTCACTTGGCACTAATTACCATTTAGAGTTTTATGGTTAACTCAATCGAAATTTAAGCATAATTTTATGAAAATTTAGCTATTTTTATAAAATTTTAAAAGTTGTTATTGATTCAACAATAAAAAAATACTATCAAATACATATTAGAATTGTATAGAAATAGCTAAATTTTCATAAAATTATAATCAAACTTCCGAGTTGACCATAAAAACAAAAAATGAGACTATTTTTCGAAACAAAAGGAATATGTTAATCCTAATAATTTATAATGTTAAATAATGCATAATATATAATGTGATAAGAAAATTGATACTCCCTCCGTCCCGCTAGAAGTGTCACTTTTTACCCAAAATGGCATCCCGTTTGAAGCGTCACCTTTCCTAAAAAGGAAATGTTTTATTAATATTCTATTATCCCATCCACTATTCCCTCCACTAATTCTCTCTCCTCTACACTCATAACACTTTTTAAATTCACTATTTCCTCCACTAATTCTCTCTCCTATTTTCAAATTACACTCACAACATTTTTTCTTCTCACCTATTTCCTTAATTTGCGTGCCGGGCTAAAAATGGTGACGCTTCTGCCGGGACGGAGGGAGTACATGAAATCTTGTTTTTTCTGTAAGACATGGAATCATTTATTTTGTTTAAGATGGTCATTGCGTACGTTATCTTCTTGTATTGTAGCTAACGCCAGTGAATTTTTTTATTTTTTATTTTTAAAGCTGAATTTAAATAACTGTAAAGTTATTTCAACTATGTTTATTGTTTAAGAAACAAATGGTAGGTGTCGTTTTCCTTTCCGGTCAATACTTCTAGTAGTGGAAATGATATTGTAGCAAGTAGACAGTCATTTTCTTTAATAATACTCCATGTTTTAATACATTTAGCAATAAGTTTTCCATATTACTGATAGAATATATATGTGAATATTATGTATACATTAATTAGAAATGTTTATCCTTTATATTAGGTAGTGTACATTAATTAGGAATGCTTTATATTAGGTAGATCAATATGTGATCCTAAATTATAGCCTAGATATTAGTTTGTATTTTGTATATAATATTTACGTATGCAATGGGAAAAGGCACGGATTATATACCTTTACATAAAAAATATATATATATATATACAAACTATTATCTAGGCTATAATTTAGGATCACATATTGATCTACCTTATATAAAACATTCCTAACTTAACTAATGTATACTACCTATTATAAAGGATAAACATTCCTAACTAATGTATACTCCCTCTGTCCCGCTACAATCTGCACACTTTTTTCATTGGACGTCCCATTACAAACTTCACACTTCCTAAAATGGCAAAGAATCTTTACTATTCCACCTACTAAGTCTCTCTCCTACTTTACTTTTATACTCACAACACCAATCAAATCACTATTTCCTACCCCACTTTCTCTCTCCAACCCCACTTTTCATACTCACAACATTTTCTCCGCTAACTTTTTTCTTAATTTGCGCGCAAACAGTAACTGTGAACTTACTACCGGGACGGAGGGAGTACGTAATATTCACATATATATCCTATCAATTACCATTATAAATTAATTTATTTTAATTAATAAATTTAATATCTAGTAATAGAAAACATTATACCAAAATGTCAATACATCTAATCACTATGAATTTTTTAAATTGCTATAGATAGTACTTTTGATGAAATATCAAGAACATTTTTTTTAGAATTTCATGTACATTATTAAAATTTCATTAATATTTGGTCAAAATTCAATCAATTTGACTAAAAATTTAAAATGCAATATTTATTATGGAATAAAGAGAGTATATATATATATATATATATATATATATATATATATATATATATATATATATATATATATATATATATATATATATATATATATATATATATATATTAATTGATTTTCATTTTTAAAAATTTGATTTTAAAACATTTTTAGCAACAAATACACACAACTAAGTCTTACAATCATTATTAGAAAAATGTCTTTTATAGTTGTTTGAGACAACAATCTTTAATAGTCTCATTAAACATTTTTTAGGACTACATTTCTCTAATATTCTCTATTTTGGGATATCATTTCTTTAATAATGGTCTCTATTTTGGGACAATATTTTCTAATGATCTATTTTAACATATTATTTTTATGTCAAAGACTGCAATTGCTGTCTCAAAAAATAATTGTAACACCCAGTTATTAGAACCCCTAAATAGTTTCCGTTCTAACATAATTCAAACATGGACGATAGTAGACGATAGTAGAGGGTACATGATGAATGAGACCACTGTTAGAGATATTATCCCACATTGAAAGTTGACAAACCTTGCCTATAATATATAAAGATTCTGGGCCACTCCCCTTAGTACCAATTGGGTTTAAGGTGGAACCTCAGACTTTAAGATGGTATCAGAGCAAGTTCTTTACACGTGCAGGCCCAACGGCCCACGATGTTACTCTGTACCACCCGATTGATAAATCCACGTTGTAAGCTTTGACAAAGCCCGCTACACGTGAGGGGGCGTGTTAGAGATATTATCCCATATTGGGAATTGACAAACCTTGCCTATAATATATAAAAATCCTGGGCCACTCCCATTAGTACTAATTAATTTTAAGGTGTAACCTCACACTTTAAGAACCACTATTACTATGTTTTTTAGTAGTTATATCTACCTTAAATATATAATATTGCAATTGTACATTATAATATGACATTCGTTAGCAAAATGATATTAAGTACTAAAAAAACACTAATAAATGAGATTTTGCTATACATGTGAAAAGTTAAATAGATTTTTTTTTTGTGACGGAAGGAATAATATTTTTTGAAACCCTACCTAAATTTAATGACAAGCTCGTTTTAAATTTGATTAAATTTCATTTATATTTAAATGCAGGGTATAGTTATATTGTTCATAACAACTTTCCTCAGTTCCTCAAGCTCCCAACAATGTGAAAATGGCTCTCCAACCCTCTGCAATAATACTCCATCTAATTTCAAAAACGCATTACTATACACTGGCATAGTTTTAGGCACTCTAGGCGCAGGCGGTTCTCGAGCCACCCTCTCAAATATGGGAGCAGATCAGTTGAACAAGCCCAGGGATCAGTCGCTCTTCTTCAACTGGTTCTTTGTTGCATTCTACACTGCTCAAGTAATTGCCACGACAGTCATTGTTTACGTTGAGGATAATGTGAGTTGGTCGTGGGGCTTTGGCCTTTGCCTTGGTGCAAATGTGGTTGGTTTAGTAATTTTCTTGTTTGGAATCAGATTTTATCGCTATGTTAAGCCTGAAGGGAGCCCTTTTACGGGGATTGCTCGTGTCATTGTTGCAACTATTAGGAAAAGGAATGTATTTATTTCTACAGAAAGCAAGGATTTCTATTATGGGATTGATCATGGAGAAAGCAAGATGGTTGTTTCCTCACCAACAAAGAACTTCAAGTAAGCTTATATTTTCGGATTTTATTTTTGTTTTAAAAAGGTCCATAAGAGAATGCTTAGTTACTTATGCAACATACTTATACAACGTACTGCAACCAAAAATACAAATAATGCAGCCTACTTATTAGTGAGATATGATATGAACAACGTACATTTGGATTTGTTATCAAATAATGCAACAAACTTCTTTTTGTTTGATTCTGACATGGCGTTGATGTGGCCACGTCAACAACTTCGTTAGTTTTTTAACGGTGTAAGTTAATAAAAAAAGAAATACGTTGCATTATTTGAAACAAATGCAAAGCATGTTATCCATTATTTTTTTTTCTTTGATTCTTCTTGTTGTTATTGTTGTTTTCTACCCGGTCCATTAAAAAAGTTGACATCGTGGTCGTAAAATTTCAGGTTCCTTAATCGCGCAGCACTCAAAATCGAAGGAGACACAAACATAGACGGCTCAGTTGCCAAGCCATGGAAGCTATGCACAGTACAACAAGTAGAAGACTTCAAAAGCGTGATTAGAATATTACCACTTTGGTCTTCAAGTATATGGTTAGGCACCCCAATTGGTGTCCTAGCTGCTTTATCCGTCCTTCAAGCCCTAACCATGGACCGTCACATTGGCCCCAAATTCCAAATTCCACCAGCCACCATCCTTGTCTTCATATTAATCCCCACCGCCATCTGTCTCATATTATTTGACCGTTTCATACTGCCCACATTCAGTTACTTCCTTGGCCGACCACTCACGCCCCTCCAACGTATAGGAATAGGCCAAGTACTAAACGTGGCCGGCTTGGCAATATCAGCTATAGTTGAATCAAAGAGACTCAATGTAGCCAAAGCGAGACACATTTATGAAAATGCCCATCAGGGTTCCGTCGTCCCAATGTCAGTTTTGTGGCTAGTTCCACAACTAGCCTTCGTTGGAATCGCCGAAGCATTTCATTACCCGGGACAAGTTGGATTGTACTACCAAGAGTTTCCCAAAACGCTAAAGAACTTAGCAACTGCGATGATTTCTTTACTGGTTGCAGTTGCGTTTTATCTAAGCACGGTGGTGATTGATATATTTCGCAGGGTAACGACGTGGTTGCCGAATGATCTAAATAAGGGGAGGCTAGATTTGGTATATTGGGTAATAGTTGGATTGGGGGTGCTGAATTTTGGCTATTATCTGGTTTGTTCTAGGTCTTACAGGTATCAAAATGTGGAAATAGTTCCCAAAGAGAATTCAAGTCAGAGTTCAAGCTAGCTAAGTAAATGTCTATATATATATATATATATATATATATATATATATATATATATATATATATATATATTTATATATATATATATAGATACACATATGTATATATATAATGTTTATGTTTGGATTGACAACTATCTGCATTATATATGTAGTTTTATGTTTGGATTGAATATTTGCAATACATATTTTCCTCTTTGATCACATATATACTCTCTTTAATAGTGCACTAGTGATGAGGGAAATAAAAGAAAGGTAGGAACTGAATTGGAATTCACGGCACAACAGAAGAAATGAGGAAAATTAGGAGCCAAGCTCTACTAATCTCATATAAGGTTATTTTCAATACATCCAAAAATCTACTGGATAGCTTCCAGAGCTAGGCTATATATAGGCATAGCATTAAAGACTTAAAATAAACAAAAACATGAACCATAGAAGATTCATTGAGTAGCTGAAATTGAGTAGCTGAACTTGGACCAATACTAAAATACTGTGAATGTGATTGTTGACTTTTCACTTCCCATCATGCACTGCATCATTCTCTCCTGGTGGGAAAAAACTCGTCCACGAGTTCTCAAGCTCCTCGCCATGAAATTCTGACAAGTCTCGAACATTGAATGTTGGATGAGTATGGATATGTGGCGGCAGCTCAATCGTGTAGGCATTGTCGTTAATCTTCTTGATGATTCTGCAAGGCCCAATCTTCTTCTCCTTGAGCTTGTTGTAAGACCCAGCAGGAAAACGTTCCTTCTTCAAATAAACCCAAACAAAATCACCTTCCTTGAAAATCTTCACTCGGCGATGAGTATTCGCAGCATCACTATACTTCTTATTACTTTCCTCAAGCTTCTTCTTCACATCTTCATGAATTTTCGCCATGGTAGTAGCAAAGTCCTCAGCTTTCTTGCTGGATGAGAGGGGATCCGGAATCCGAGCAAGATCAAGATAATGAGTTGGGGTTTTTCCATGAACGACTTCAAAGGGACTCTTTCCTGTTGAACGATTCACCACATAATTATATGAAAACTCAGCCTGTGCAAGGATCATGTCCCACTGTTTGGGCCTTTTTGCTGCCAGTGATCGAAGTAAGTTCCCTAAGGTTCGATTCACCACCTCCGTTTGACCGTCGGTCTGAGGATGATAAGCACTGCTATATTGCAAATTAGTACCAATCATGTTCCACAAACACCTCCAAAAATGGCTTATAAACTTTGTATCTCTATCTGATACGATAGATCTTGGAAGACCATGATGCTTGACTATTTCTCGAAAATAAAGGCCTGCAATATATGAAGCATCCATAGTTTTCTTACACGGAACAAAATGTGCCATCTTCGAAAAACGGTCAACAACCACAAAAATTGAGTCATTACCCCTCTGTGTTCTTGGCAAACCAACCACGAAATCCATACTAACATCTTCCCATGGAGCATTTGGGGTTGGCAACGGGATATAACTACCTGTATTCTGAGCTCCTCCTTTGCATGTTTGGCAGATTCGACATCTCTTTATGAAATGATTTACATCTCGATAAATACTAGGCCAATAATATTTCTCTTTCACAGCAAGTACTGTCTTGTCCCGTCCAAAATGTCCACCTAGACCTCCAGAATGCAACTCCTTGACAACACACTCTCTAAGTGAACACCTGGGGAGGCATAAGCGATTACCCTTGAAAAGAAAATCATCCTGGAGCAAATAATCGCTGCACTGTCCAGTTTTACAAGCTTCCCAAATAGCTCCAAAGTCTTCATCAGTCTTGTACAATTCTCGAATGTGATCAAACCCTTCAAGCTTCACAGTCATAGAGTTAATAAGAGCAACCCTCCTGCTGAGTGCATCTGCTACACGATTGCATTTCCCGCTTTTGTGTTTCAGAATAAAGGTATACTCTTGCAAGAAAGCAACCCACTTGGCATGTCTACGATTCAAGTTTCCTTGATTATTAATGTGTTTAAGAGCTTCATGGTCAGAATTAAGGATAAATTCCCTTTGAATGAGGTATGATCTCCAATGACGAAGGACCTGCACGATAGCATAGAATTCCACATCATAAGTTGAATACCTTTTACGTGCGTCATTGAGCTTTTCGCTGTAGAATGCAATTGGATGACCCTCTTGATTTAACACGCCACCAATGCCCACATGAGAGGCATCACAATCAACTTCAAACATCTTTTCAAAATCTGGTAAAGCAAGCACAGGTGCGCTGGACAGCTTCTCTTTCACAATTTGAAAACTCTTCTCTGACTCCACCGTCCACTTAAAGTCACCTTTCTTCATGCAATCTGTCAATGGGGCTGAAATCATGCTGAAATTTTTAATGAATCGGCGATAAAATGAGGCCAATCCATAAAAACTTCTGACTTCTTGTATGCTCTTTGGTGTTGGCCAACCACTGATAGTGCTGATCTTTTCTTCATCTACTTTAAGCCCTGTAGAGGTTAGAACATAACCTAGAAAAGCAAGGTTATCTGTCATAAAAGAACACTTTTTGAGGTTTACATACAGCTTTTCACCTCTCAAAGTGCTTAGTACAGCCCGCAAATGTTCTCTGTGTTCACCTTTATCACGACTATAAACAAGAATATCGTCAAAATACACAACAACAAAATTTCCAATAAAATGGCGGAGGGTTTGATTCATTACCCTCATGAAAGTGCTTGGGGCATTGGATAGGCCAAATGGCATAACAAGCCATTCATAGAGCCCTTCTCTCGTCTTGAAAGCGGTTTTCCACTCATCACCCGGTTTGATCCGAATTTGGTGATAGCCGCTCCTAAGATCAATCTTCGAGAAAACCTTTGCTCCAGCAAGCATATCAAACATATCATCAATCCTTGGGATGGGAAATCGGTACTTAATAGTTATCCGATTGATAGCACGACTATCCATACACATACGTAATGTGCCATCCCTCTTTGGAGTTAATAAAGCCGGAACCGCACAAGGGCTCAGGCTCTCCTGAATATGGCCTTTCTTTAATAACTCAGTAACCTGTCTTCTCAATTCCTCATGTTCTTTAGGACTCATCCTATAATGAGCTTTATTAGGAAGACTAGAACCTGGAATTAAATCAATTTGGTGTTGTATATCCCGCAGAGGAGGAAGTTTATCAGGCAATTCCTCGGGCATAACATCTGCAAACTCTTTCAAAAGAGGTTCCACCTCACTAGGAACATCAAAGAATGTCCCCACTGGCTTAGTAACCAACATATAAGCAATACCACCCTCTCTACTTTCCTTCATAAATTCCGACAACGTGAGAAAATTATTATTCTCCTCTTGCAAAGGCTTATTCACTTTCTCCTCCTTGCTGGGCAAAAGAACAATCTGATACTTTCCCATTTTAAAGCTATATGTATTTTTACGACCATTATGAAAAACATGTCTATCAAATTGCCATGGTCTTCCTAGGAGTATGTGACAAACATCCATAGGAACAACATCACACCACACTTTATCATGATAATTCTGTCCCATAGAAAATGAAACAAGGCAACGTTTAGAAATTTTTACCTCATTCCCTTTCTTGAACCAAGCAATTCGGTAAGGTTTCGGATGTGGTTCGGTTGGAAGCTTGAGCTTATCCACCATCTCTTGAGACACAATGTTCTCGCAGCTTCCCCCATCAATGACGATTGTACACACTTTTCCATTAGACTTGCATCGAGTTTTGAAGATATTAGAGCGAAGCCAATTTTCATCCGAGTCGACCTTGGGTGTGGCGAGGGCTCTTTGAATCATCACACTCTCTCCTTCTTCGGGTTCAACCTCAACTTGCTGCAAATCATCTTCCTCATCATATATAGGCTCGCTAATGTCCTCCCGATCATTTTCATCACCAAAGGCCACAACATGTCGCTTTGGACATTCCCTCATGCGATGACCAACCTGACCGCACTTGAAGCAGCCATTTGCATTGTTGTAGCGAGTAGACTGGTACCCATTTCGGTTCAGCGGGGCTGAATTTTCACTATTCTGTCCCCCTTTTTCCTCCTTCGCAGCAGTACCTTTTCCCCGCGAACTTTCTCCCTTAGCAGGGTACAAGCTACGAACATCCACATACTTCTTTGCACCTTGTCGCGTGAGCTTAGCCTCAACTTTCAAGGCTACTTGGTAAGCATCATTTACTCTCCATAATCTATGCATGTCTACTTCATCACGAATAGGGAATTTCAAACCACCAACATACCTTGCAACTAACTGTTCTTCAGTCTCTTGGACATCATTGCGGGCCAGGAGTTTGTAGAACTCCTCTGTATAATCAACCACAGTCTTTGCATCTTGACGGAGGTTGTTGAACTGGGAAAATGTTGTCTGAGCAAAGTCCAAAGGCAAGAACTTCTCCTTTAGCCTAGACTTCATTTTCTCCCACGAAGAAATCTTGGCTTTTCCTTTACGAAGCCTCATGTCCTGGACTTTATCCCACCACGCTGAAGCATATCCACGCAACCTTGTTGCTACTAGCTTCACACGTTGTTGCTCAGGGGTCTCCTTATAATCGAAAAATTTCTCAATAGCACTAAGTCAATCGAGAAACTCATCAGGTTGTAGACGACCATGGAACTCAGGAAGGTCGATCTTAACCTTGTCAAAGTCACGATCAAATCTCCTTACCCAACCTTCATGACGACGATTGGCGAAGGGATTCACATCTGACTCGTCACTAGAGTACCCACCACGACTTGATCCACCGCGCTCACTCCGCGCCTCTTGGCATTCAAGTCGAATGGTAAGCTCTTCAACCTGCCTTCGAAGTGCCTGAATTTCATCATCTCGCTCATCTCTCACACCACCCATTGCATTGCCGCGCCTTCCTTTACCACGTCGTGCTGCCATGAGTGCAATCACGTAATCAGCCCGAGAGCGTAGGGCAAGCTTTGATACCAAATGATGAGGGAAATAAAAGAAAGGTAGGAACTGAATTGGAATTCACGGCACAACAGAAGAAATGAGGAAAATTAGGAGCCAAGCTCTACTAATCTCATATAAGGTTATTTTCAATACATCCAAAAATCTGCCGGATAACTTCCAGAGCTAGGCTATATATAGGCATAGCATTAAAGACTTAAAATAAACAAAAACATGAACCATAGAAGATTCATTGAGTAGCTGAAATTGAGTAGCTGAACTTGGACCAATACTAAAATACTGTGAATGTGATTGTTGACTTTTCACTTCCCATCATGCACTGCATCAACTAGTATTCATACTTGTGCCAATGGAACGAAATTATTTGTAGTGATTTAGCTATTATTTGGCCATTTTGGTATGGTTATCGTGGAGTTTTTCTTTTTTCTTCCCCTGTCAGCTTGTTTTTGATGTTTTAGACATACTAGTTTTTATGATTGGTTATAGTGAAAAAATACACTCAGCATTGTTTTACATCTTTGAAAGGTCCTGTTTGCTTTAATCAGTTTAAAAGGTTAGGCAGTTAAGCTTTGACAGCTGAGGTGAAATCTTAGCTGTCAGATATTATAACTGATATAAAAAGCAAGAGTTAAATGTGCAGCGGAATGAATAGTGTTGAAATAATGTAAAGACAAGTGATTAGTGTATGTGTGTGTGTGTGTGGGTGTGTGTGTGTTTGTGTGTGATAATATCAAATGAACACAAGAATTTTAAGGTGGTTCAGAGTTCACTCCTCCTACGTCCACCGTCACTGTCAACCTTGACAAGTGAGATCAATCCACTTAAATCTAGTTCCCTTTAAGATTTACAAAGAATTGGTTAGGCAAATTCCTTGAACCTCCTCTTCCTAATTAGTACAGTCAATTAGGGATTTGCTTGTTACGAAGCAAATTACAATTCCCACTTAAAGTCAGTCTTAAGTGGTTACACAATAGTTTATACACCTGAATTACAATTACAAGTGTCTCAAAGTTGTTTGATTGTTGGTTGCAGGGTTTGCAGGTGTGGAAAGGTTGTGTGTTGAAGGGCTTGTAAAAGGGGACTGTAAATGGGTGTGGAAAGGCTGTAATATGGGGACTGCAGAAGGTTGTATAGAGGTTGCAGATGGTTATATGAGGGGTTTGTAAAGGCTGTATGAAGGGATTGTAAATGGGTGTGGAAAGGCTGTAGAGAGGACTGTGTAAAGGGATGTAAGGAAGGCTTGCAGAAGGTTGTCAATGAGGTTGCAGATGGTTATAAAGGGGCAGTGGGAAGGCTGTGATATGGCTGTAAGAAGGCTGTAAAAGGGACTGTAAAGGGGTGTTGAAAGAGGGCTGTAAAGGGATTGGAAAGGGATGTAAAAAGGCTGTATGAGGGTGTTAATAAGGGTGGCAGAAGGTAATTAAAGGGTGTTGTAACTGTGTGTGGAAATGGCTATAAGGAGGGAGTGGAAATGGGTGTTGTAAGGAGCTGTAAGAAAGCTTTTCAAATGGGTGTGGAAAGGGACTGCAAAAATGGCTCTGTAAAGGGTGTGAGCTAACTGTAAAAGGGGCAAGGAAAGGGGTGTAAATACGTGGTGTGTAGGAGGGGTTAGAATGGGAGATTTGGGTTCAATATATAGGAGGATTGAGGAAGTAGCCGTTGGGAACATGGCACATGGCTGTCTTCAATGGGAGTCTTCATTGATGATACCTGAGGAATGAAGAGGTCTTCAATATGGTCTTGGTCTTCATCATTCAATGTTGTGTCATTACTTCCCTGTTTTCAGGAAAATGTTTGTATCCGTTGGAGGAGTTGTTGGGGAAATGATGCATTGAAAGTCTCTATTTATTGTTCAGCAGTAGCAATCATTTGCACATATGAATCAAACTTCCATTTTGCACCCTTGACTTTCATTATCATTGTTTCTTTCTTTTGATTATTCGAATATAGATTTTCACCAGTTGTTCAAATGCAAAATCTCATTGCATAGTCTTGTACATCATCAAATTAGCTTTCCAATGAGTCTAATATTGAATATTTTTCAGCCTCGATAGGTGGTGTAAATCATTGTTGAAAAGGAAAGAAAACTTGGAGGAGTTCTTGGGTAACTTTTGCAACTTCCTCTCTTGACACTTTAGACCATTTAACTTTGTCCCGTTAAATGATCAATCATCATCAAAACATAAAGTTAGGTCCTAACAATCTTAATCCTACGCCTTGAGGTAACGTCCTGAAACTACATCTTGAACTAACGTCTTGAATTGTTTGTTGTATATTTTCCTATTTTTCAGGAACCAATTCATGCATAAACGGAAAACTCTATCACGACTACATAAAGACCTAGTCATATGATGACCTCATTCTCCTAAACGGCCATATTTTCCACAAAGAAATAACGGCGGCAAGTCATCAACAACACGCTTGATTCTAGGCGAGAAAACGGGGATAGCATTTAAATTGATATTTCGGTTACACCATTTATATATAAATCATCTCTAGAGAAGCACTTGTACACACATGTCACTACGCTCTACTTGCACTTTCTACCCAAAACACTACAATCAATAAGATTACCTTTTTGGTTAAGGTAGGCTGATGTCGACTAGGCTAAGAGATTAGAATGACCGAACGATAGAACAAGAATCAATTTACAAAAGCTTCAAGCTTTTCTTTTCTATTTCACAAAATCAAAGTCTGCCCAAATACTAAACCCTAACATTGTTTAAATACTAATCCCTAGAACATTCTAGAGCCCTAATTAATAAGTAACGAATTACAAAAATAACCCTAATTAATTATTTTAATAAAACCTTAAAAAATTATAAAACACTTAAGCCCAAATCAGCACTGAAGAAGCCCAAGCCTGCCGCCTGCTGAATCCCGTCTGTCGCCGGGGCGCCCCCCTGGACGTGGGTGAGGCGCCCGCCTCAATGCCAGAATACTCCCTCCATTTTTTGTTACTGCGTTACTGCATCATCCTCCCCTCCTTATAAAAGACTCGTCCTCGAGTCAATACCCTCGATAGGAACACTACGATAACCCGTAAGATTCGGACTCCATCCGCAAAAGGAATTCTGTACACTTGAAGAACTCTAAACTTCAATGCCTTCGTGACAATATCCATCCAATCGCTCCACTGTGCTGAGACGAAATAATCAATGATCAATCTCTTGACGAACCAAGGAGCCGAAAGATTTGCACAATCTATATCAAAGGGGTCTTTATAAGGATGACTAATTTCAAACTCCCACCTCGATTGGTTTTCAATTGCATCGCTGTAGGTGTTAGCTGCAACTCCATCCAATGCAACTTCAGATGCCTGTTCAAACAAACTACCATCCTTTCCTCCATCATTAACCTCAGAATCCTTCTGATTTTCAATTCCCATTGAAATACCACTAGGGTTTTCAGCCTCAACTGAAAGAACACCGCCTTGGACAGGAGATTGATATTCAGGATTCACCGAAACAGTAACAATACCAATCCAAGACTCAATCGAATCTTCAGGTTTTGAATCAAATAGAGAGGATTTTGACCAATCAACAAGGTTTTCCTCACTTGAAGATTCGACAAATAAACCCTCTTGACACCCAACAATATCAATCCAAAAATCACAGGAATCATTAGGAATTGTCTTACCTTCGATTTCCGGAATTTCGAGCCTCATATCGTCATTTCTCGAATGGTTGGCTGCATACCTATCAAGAAGTCCATGATTTTGGCCGAAGGAATCCATCCCCTCTTGATAGTACTCCGTTTCCTCGGCTGGAACAACCGGATCTGAACCCCTCTTCGCTAGAAGCTTCTCTCTGCGATCCAAGCGGTTCTGGAGTATTTGAATCCGTCTTCGTATCTTATCTATCTCGATATTGCGACGACGTCGTTTGTAATGGTGGTCATCTTCTTGGGGCTCCGCTGCACGGCTGCTCCATCGACCACCACGTCCACCACGAACCACGCTTCCTCGTTTAGCCATTGATATACGAACCGGAGCTCTGATACCAAATGATGCCGACTAGGCTAAGAGATTAGAATGACCGAACGATAGAACAAGAATCAATTTACGAAAGCTTCAAGCTTTTCTTTTCTATTTCATAAAATCAAAGTCTGCCCAAATACTAAACCCTAACATTGTTTAAATACTAATCCCTAGAACATTCTAGAGCCCTAATTAATAAGTAACGAATTACAAAAATAACCCTAATTAATTATTTTAATAAAACCCTAAAAACTTATAAAACACTTAAGCCCAAATCAGCACTGAAGAAGCCCAAGCCTGCCGCCTGCTGAATCCCGTCTGTCGCCGGGGCGCCCGCCTGGACGTGGGTGAGGCGCCCGCCTCAATGCCAGAATACTCCCTCCATTTTTTGTTGTTGCGATACTGCATCATAGGCTTTTCCTAAAGCCTTCCGAGATTTTTTCCGGCGAACGATTGTTCAACGGTTTTTCTCGTTACATCCTTGCGTTCATCTTGATAGTGAATTATATTTCATTTGTACCTGAAGTTTCTTCCAAACAAATTCACCTTGTTGAAAATTGTCAAAAACAATGATATGGTTTCAAGTTCAAGACTGTTTAAGAATGAACCTTTTTTTTTTTTTTTTTTTTTTTTTTTTTTTTTTTTTTTTTTTAGGCTTGCCCATCTCGAGTCAAGCCCCTTTTTGTGTAAGTCAATTTACTAACAAGTCAATTAATTCTTTGAAATTCCTTAAAATCCCCCCAGAGGCGCCTAATATTAACTAGGGAGGGAAAATCATCCACTCTAACCACTGGGGGGAATCGAACCCAAAACCTCCGTGTTGGTGTCCCAGTGCTCTGGCTATCAGGTCAAGTCCTGATGGTTAAGAATGAACTTGTTATTATTAACTCTTGGGCTTGGGAATTCTTATATAACTTAAATGACACAACAAAAGCTCTTTCTATTATTTTGTTAGCCGATTTCTGTCTCGAATTTCATTCAACATGTGGTTGGGAACTAATAATTAGCTCTGTCTACAAGGATTTTGGGTTTGTTCCAAATGATCATTTAAATATGAGCCCATATGTGAGGTTTGGTGCCCTCTCTCTCTCTCTCCATTGTTTTCTTGAACATACCCAATTTTTGTCAGAAGCTTGAAGGTTGATACTCCCTCCGTCCCATAATACCTTCCCCAGTATGAATAGTGTCAAGTCAATCGAGTTCAATTTTGACCAAACTTTAATATCAATCTATTCATTCTAATGAAATTTTAATAATTGCTATTGATAAATCATTTGGTTATTTTATGGATAACAATTTTTAGATTTTTATTTTGATAAGTAAATTGATATTAAAGTTTGGTCAAAGTTGGGCTTGATTGAACTGAGTTCGTATTAACCGGATAAGGTATTATGGGGCGGAGGGAGTATTTGATAAAGAAATACTGAGTATATATACATACGTGTGTGTTTAATTATCTGAAGCAGCTTAGTGCAATTCCGCACAATTTTAAAAAATTAGACTCAATTTTTTTTTTTTTTTTTTTTTTTTGGGAGACGGAAAGAGTCTTTTATTTCAAAAATGGAGAGATGGTGGAGCATTGTCTTAGAGGCATTTCATCGAACATCTGTTGGGCTACTAAAATTTTCCATGATTAATTATCTATACGTAAAATCTAGAGAGAAACGCGTTTCTCCATAAGTTATGGAGAAACGGGTTACGTATATCCAGAAGCTATTGAAATGATATCCAGAAACTTTTTGTATTGGCCATGACCTTGTCCCATGGTTACTTCTGGATATCAGTCTCAAAGGTTCTGGATATCCAGAACCCTTTGAAAGGATATCCAGAAGCTTATGAAAGTGATATCCAGAAACCTTCAAAATGATATCCAGAAACTTTCAAAATGTTTCTGGATATTCATTTGATGGTTTCTGGATATACATTTGAAGGTTTCTGGATATCCAAAAACCTTCAATAAGCATTTTCTGGTCTTGGCCTTGGATTTGACTTCAAATATGTTTCTGGATATTCATTTGATGGTTTCTGGATATACATTTGAAGGTTTATGGATATCCAGAAACCTTCAATAAGCAATTTCTGGTCTTGGCCTTGTATTTGACTTCAAATCTATTTTTTCTGGATATCCACCCAAAGGCTTCTGGATATCCGTTCCAAAGCTTCTGGATATCCAGAACCCTTTGAGACTGATATCCAGAAATTTTTTTCTGGCTATCAAATGCATTGCTTCTGGCTATTAAAAACGCGTTTCTCCATAGTTATGGAGAAACGCGTTTCTCAGCAGACCTACTCTTATCTATATATGATATCTACCCAATTATTCATTGTAAGAGAAAATTGTAGAGGTGATTCAATGCCAAGAAAATGGAGAATTGAAGAACTAAACTGAAGGCATAAACACAATCAAGCTTACAGTAGGATGCTAGGTTAATTAGCTTTAGTTTAGTGTGCATTCAGAATATCAGATGGGTATATAAAACATGTTTACTTAAAGCGGAAGAAAAAGAAAGATGAAAAAAACTTACAAAATCAGTTGTTCAACATAGCAGTGAAGGTAGTGCCGAATGGCGATACGGCCGATCGTATGAGAAGTGGGCACGAAGGAGTTGGAGGCCGAGAGAGTGCGACGTTGAATGCGGAAGAAAAATGGCGGTGGGTTTTGATGTACTTGGGTTGTCTGGGTTAAGTTTAGGCTTAATCCTAATTTCTCATTAAAGTAATTTTTTTAATATGAAAAAAGAGTGCGTCTGCTGAGAAACGCGTTTCTCCATAACTATGGAGAAACGTGTTTTTCATAGCCAGAAGCTTTACATTTGATAACCAGAAAAAAAAAACCCAAGGCCAAGACCAAAAGCTTCTGGATATCTAGAAGCTTTGCATTTGATAGCCAGAAGCTTTGCAGGTGATATCCAGAAGCTTTGTATTTGATAGCCAAGGATGTGAAATGTATATCCGTAAACTGTTAGGTGCATATCCGTAAAACTGGTAGGTGCATATCCGTAAATGTGTTAGGGCATATCCAGTAAATTGCTATTGAAGGTTTCGATATCCAGAAACCTTCAAATGTATATCCGTAAACATTTTGAAGGTTTTACGGATATTCATTTGAAGGTTTCTGGATATCACTTTCATAGGTTTCTGGCTATTTAGCTCATTGTCGCGCGACATGTCGGGACCCGTTTCTCCCTAGATTTTGTGATGAAAAAAAGATTACATTAAGCACAAAAATATAAGGATATGAATATATTCTTCACAAACGCCCGAGAATCAACCAAGGTATCAGATAAAATATCAACCACTACAATGGCATTTCAAAACATATGACAAAGTAAAAAGAGAAATAACAAATAATAGTGGTAAGGCTTAAAGTGCAATGTCACCAAAGAAATTAATATAGTTATGAAACCATGGATCACCAAACTTTGGATTTGATGACCAATCTTAATCTTTCATCTTGTATCTCGTTTAACAATGTCATGAGAAACACATAATTCTCTCTAATAATATCTTGGACACTGTCCTATATTATTATTCACAAAATCATCCGTCACATACTATTAAGCTTTGAAAACACAACAATATGAGATCTCTGGATAAGGAATTTTTTCTCAAATAATCCTTTTTTACTTTTTTATTTACCAAAATGACTCACTGTTCAAACTATTGCCCAGAATGTCCATATTTTTGAAAATCGCTATACCGTGTAGCGAGTTTGACTTGGATCTGGTCAAAACTCGCTACACCGTGTAGCGAGTTTAGGGTAATTAAATTTAGCCGTTTGAAAATTAATTAAGGCATTTAATTAACCTAAACTCGCTACACCATGTAGCGAGTTTGTCCAAACCTAATTAAACTCGCTACACGGTATATATATATATATATATATATATATATATATATATATATATATATATATTTTATATATATATATATATAAAATAATAAATAAGAAAGAGGAAGTCCCTTTAAAAGTCCTCTCACTAAGAGAGGTCCCAAAGGAACTTGAAAAACAATGAAGATGAATCATCTATTTATAGTAGAAGAAAGATTTGAAAAATGTAGGATACATCTATGTGGGAAACACAAAAAACATTTGAATTTAGAGATGGTGGGAAAAATAAAATTTCATTTGCCTCCAAAAATTTCATTTTTCAAATATTCACATGGATCATTATCCAAGCAACATCTTCACCATTAAATGCATCACATCCAATGAAACGAAATTAGTTTATAAGGTTAGGCAGTTAAGCTTTGACGGGGTGGGGTTGGGTGGCTGATGTTGGGGGAGGAGTTGTTAAAAATAAATTTAAAATGATTTTTTTTTACTCGACGGGGTGGGGTTGGGTGGCTGGAGGTGGTGATGGGGATGGGGTAGGGGTGGTTGATGTTGGGTGGGTAACGTGGGTGTGTGTGTGTGTATGCGAGGGTGTTACAATTTTTCGAAAAATGTTTTACTTAGGAAAATTCGCAACATTTTACTTAGAAAAGTGGGAAAAATATTTTTCGAAAAATATTTTCTCCATTTTTCGGTGCTAAACAAACACCGAAAAATGGGGAAAGCGGAGCCTTAATATTCAGATTTTATAATAAAAGCAAATGCAACAGACTAATGAGACGAGAATTTTGAAATGAAACCAAACATTCAAACCCTTAGATTTTGAAATCAAAAGTCAGATGTTGAATGCAAATTAACCCTCAATCCTTCATAATTGAAATCACTACTACAACAAAAAAGACTTTTAACAGCATTTGTTATAGAGTATTAACATCGTTTTTTGGAAATGTTGTGATATGCGACGTTGTAATAGTCTAGTCCCTACTCAATACAACGTTTTTATTGCAGAAGCGCTTTTTAACCACGTTAATTCAATATTTGTTGTAGGTTCTCTACGACGGTTTTACACACGTTGTAACTATGTTTCACAACATTTTGTAAACGTTGTATAAAGATTATCACAACCTTTTCAAAAACGTAGTAAATGCTATTTTATTTAAAAAATAATAATAAATACTACCAATTTGGTTTCCACCACTTCACTCAAATTTACCTCAACTAAACACACAAAATAGGAAAACCATTATATTAGTACATATGTCCATGAATTTTTTTCTCTCTTTCTCACACAAACACACATAATTTTATCCTATAGATGAACTAAATAGATAATTACCACACTTAATAAGAATCATGTCCAATCTTCTATCAACACTTATTCTTTCTTGTCCTTCAAACTCTACAATCCTCTGTGATGCATTGGCTGCCTCCAAATACTGTTGCACTACCCTCTCTTATCAATGGATAATCTGTTTCAGAAAAAGCAGTAATGTAATGCGAATATAGTTGGGGCCACAAAAAAACAATAGCTTTCACCCTCCTCATAACTCCCAAAGCCAGAAGCTACACAAAACGACTCAACATTTAACACTCGTAATCTGAAGCAAATATACGTAAGAGCGTGACATAAGCCTATATATGTAGCTCCACCTGTGACATGGACCACATGCCTAGCACACCAAAAAAAAATCCATATTGCCTTTAGTCATATAATTTTTTTTTTTAACTAGGCAGTGGATTGTATATTGCTAACTACAAGCTGTAAGCACGGACATATGCATATTCATCTACCTTTTCTTTAGCTTGGTTCATAAAAGGGCCATATAATGCATCACCACCTTATAAGATTCGGCAACATGAGCTTGTTGTGAAATTGGTGCTCTCCGTTGCAATCAAGATAAAGAAATCAACACACCCACAAGTACAAGAAAGAAACAAACACACACAAGAACACAAGAGTTGTTTACCCGGTTCATTCACCAACTCGTGAACTACGTCCGGGGGCAATTGCCAAGCCAATATGTTATTAGTCTCCTTCTAATATGTTGCTGCAATGTGTTGTAGGCCGAAATCATGCTTATATAGTAATACAAGGAACCCTAAATCTAATTTAAGAAGAGTTCTAATCAGAAAAGGAAACAAAATCAAGCTGCAGAATTTTCACCCGACGCGTGGGCGGTCGCCCAAGGCACCATGGGCGGTCGCCCAAGCCAAAATTCCACGAGCCATTACCTACTGTCCTCCTGGGCGGTCGCCCAACACCCCCTGGGCGGTCGCCCATCTCAACAGAAGGTCTTCCCCGAATTTCCTCCTGGATTCAGCAACTCCTCCGACTTAGGCCCCTTTTCTTCCTTGTAGTTTAGGACTCCAATCCCAACAATCTCCCACCGGAGACTAAACTAACAAACATAAAATCACCCATCAACTCCCACCACGGAGTAAAGACCTTCGAACACATTTTCCCCTTCCATATTGGCTTGACACTACCTCTCCTCTCCTCAAGTACTAAGGCGAGTTGAAACCAAGCGACGTTTCAACCTTTCCGTGTTAGATCATTCTTGCCTCCCCAAATCAGCTTCTACCTTGATTTCTCTCCGCAAGTCTAACTTCGCCTTCTCCCTCCAGACCCACCTTCCTCGCAATGCTTCCCCTTGAAACTTGGACACACCTTGTTTCTTGCATCGACTGTTCTTGGTCTGAATCCGCTCTCTGTTAGGGCCCTTGGACTTCCACACCACGTTGATCAACTTTGAGTCCCCCCCAACATACCGTTTCTTGATGTCTCCCCTTTTTACACCAACAAGCCGGTTCTTTAGCCTCTTGCTCCCACCGGAACGAACATCGATATTGTAGGTAGAGTACAACATCTTTCCCTTAACCCCATGAGCCAACACCTTAGCCCCCTTTTGTGACTTTCCAAGACCCACCAATGAAAGAAACACCATACCCTTCACTGTCAAGTTGTCCCACAGAAATCACCCTTCTCCTCAAATCCGGAACATGCATCACGTCGTGTAGTTGTAAAACAGCCCCGTTAGGTGTCTTCATCATCACATCCCCCTTACCTTTGATCTTCAATGGTTGACCATCACCAAGATAGAGAACCCCAAAATCTCCGGTTTTGTACCGCCTCATTGATTCTGCATCCCCACTAGCATGACAAGAAGCTCCAGAATTCAACACCCAATCTTCACCCGACTGCTCCTCCCCTAGGATTAATACATCACCACCATCATCCACCACGTTAGCACAACCACCTTTTCCCGGACAGTCATAACTGATATGCCCCAATTCACCACAATTGTAGCACTTGACCTTTTTCCCCTTTTTCGGTCTTCCCCTATTTCTCTCCACCCTAAGTGCAGCCCCATCTACGGAAGATTCTCCCCTTTTCTCTTTCCTTCGCAACTCCTCTTGAAGGATGAGATCTCTAACCTCCGTATACACCAATGCTGTTTTCGACGTACTAATCGTTGTGACGGTAACCTCCCAACTATCAGGCAATGACTTTAGTAGAAAACAAGCTAGCACTTCATCGGAGAAAGTAATATCAACACTTTTCAATTGGTCCACCATACCTTTGAAATTGCCGATATGACTTGCCGCCGTCGCCCTCTCGACATCTTCGCATTCGCAAACCTCTTTATCAAATGCACCTTATTGATATTCGACGGCTTCTCATACATGTCTGACAGCGTTTGTAGCAACTCCACCGTTGTCTTGGCCTCCATAGCGTTCCGTGCAACGTCGTCGGTTAGGGCACTCCTTACCGCTCCTAACGCCTTCCGATCCAACGTCTCCCAATCCCCTTGTGACATGTCTTCGGGCTTCGCCTTCAAGGGTCCATGAAGATCCTTACAATAAAGGTAGTCTTCAATCCTTGTCTTCCAAAACGTGAAATTCACACCGTTGAATTTCTCGATTGAGTTCTTCATCTTGACTGCTTCACCAAAATCCCCAAGAACGCGATTCAAAATTAATCAACTAATGAAAAGATTTTGAATCCTCCGAACCAAAGCTCTGATACCAGTTGTTGTGAAATTGGTGCTCTCCGTTGCAATCAAGATAAAGAAATCAACACACCCACACGTACAAGAAAGAAACAAACACACACAAGAACACAAGAGTTGTTTACCCGGTTCATTCACCAACTCGTGAACTACGTCCGGGGGCAATTGCCAAGCCAATATGTTATTAGTCTCCTTCTAATATGTTGCTGCAATGTGTTCTAGGCCGAAATCATGCTTATATAGTAATACAAGGAACCCTAAATCTAATTTAAGAAAAGTTCTAATCAGAAAAGGAAACAAAATCAAGCTGCAGAATTTTCACCCGACGCGTGGGCGGTCGCCCAAGGCACCATGGGCGGTCGCCCAAGCCAAAATTCCACGAGCCATTACCTACTGTCCTCCTGGGCGGTCGCCCAACACCCCCTGGGCGGTCGCCCATCTCAACAGAAGGTCTTCCCCGAATTTCCTCCTGGATTCAGCAACTCCTCCGACTTAGGTGTGACGACCCCAACCCTAGGCACTTATTTTAAATATTAAATTATATGCTTTTAATATTTATGTTAGCTTTATGTGTTCAATTATATCTTTAATTCGTAATTTAAGATAAATTGGGTGAGAAGTGAAATTAGAATCCTTTGAGAAATTGTGGGTTGTTAAATAAAGAAATTTGGGGAAATAATAAAAATGGAAATTTATTAAATAAATAAATATTTGAGGAGGTTAAATGAGTGAGTAGGATGAATTATTGGGTTAAAGCTTAAGTTTAAATTAAAAAAATGAAAGCCTTAGTTAGATTTGTAGGAGGGGCCATAGAAGTCTTGCTCTCTCCCTAGGTGACAAGTGTCCACCCTTTACCTCCTTACTCTTACTCCCCTCTCCCTCCATCATTCATACTTCTTCCTCCTAGAGAAACCTTAGAGAAATTCCATGGAAGCTCTCAACCTCCATTCTTGAAGCCAAGCCATTTCTTCACCAAATTCAAGTCTAGGAGCATCATTGAAGTTAGATCATCTTGGGGAATCCATCAAGTTAGAAAGATCAACCTCCCATTGAAAACCCTAAGGTGAGTTGTTATGATTTCCTTCTTCTATTTGTTCATAAGTTCTTTGATTATTGTTCTTGGCCTTGTGATGTTGATTTCTTGCTTGGAAGCCTAAATGGGAGTTGAATGGTTAGAAAATGACATTTGTTGAAGTTAGGGTTCAATGAAGATGATCTAAAAGGTTTGAAATGGGTAGAAATTGTAGTGATAAATAATCTAGGGTTACTTGGTTTTGGAGTTTACATGTTTGTATGGGACTTGGAAAGATTGAAGTATCCTTTGGTGTTCTTGTGATAGGCATGGTATAAGGAAAGGAAGACTAGGTTCAAAATGGGTAAAAATCTGAAAATGGGCTGGAGGAAGGCTTGGGCGGCCGCCCATCATGGCAGGAATTCACATTTGCTTTAAAGTCCACTTGGGCGGTCGCCCAAGTGATGAGGGCGGTCGCCCATCATGGCAGAAACAATAATTGCCTTTGAAGTCCACTTGGGCGGTCGCCCAAGTGGTTAGGGCGGTCGCCCATGCCCCTGAACCAAACTTTTTCAATTTAAACAAGAATGGTTTAGTAAGTTGTTTGGCCACTTATAAATTGTGACTCCCACTTAGTAATTGAACTTGAACCTTCATTGAGATCTTGTATCTTTGAATATGGAATTTGTAGGGTAGGTTAATGATCCCTCAGTTCCTTGATGTTATATGTATTGTTGTTGACGTTGCTTAGTGTATTCATAAATTGTTGCACTTTGATATTTATTGGGCATGAGTATATATTACCATGTGGCTATTGTTTATCCCTTTTGTGGATTTATTTCAAGTAACTACTATGTGCTTGATAATTTGTTAATCAGCTGATATTGGGGGTATAACGTAATACGATCAATTATGGAAGTGTGACCTAATGTGATCGGATTATGTTATACCTGTGACCGTCCCCTCCTGTGGCCACAGGTTGGGGTTATAGCATCTGTATTGAGCCAAAAAGTCTTACGAGTTGCTACTATCTTATTTGGTTCCCTGAAAAATGGGTCTTATAAGATGTGAGTATTGCTTAAGCAGCTCACTTAAGATTGGAGTATTATTATACCCAATGTTGTACGACTATTGTTCAGACGGGAAAAGGTAAACCAAAGGTAACGTAAGGTGTTTACAGTTTTCCAACGTGTTATGTGTTGCATTTATTTGGCATATTGTTGCATACATAATAGCTTGCTGAGATTTATTCTCACCCCTCTCCCTTTAATGTTTTAGATCCCGAGACAGGCGGACCGGCCAAGTAAGGACGGAGAGGAGGTTGGAGTAATCTTTTGGGTATTGTCGGGGTATGTATAGGGTGACGTATAAAATGTATTTTGGTAATTCCTTTATTGGAGTTTGTAATTATAAACTTTAAATTCTACGTCATAACCTTAATCTTTTGTAACTAAACAATTGTTCGTTTTCAAAGTTGGTTAACTCCTCCTCCAATGTGGAGTGGAGTCGAGTTCTTTTGAAATGTTATGTTATTAAGGTTTATATTTGAAAGTCAAAGTGAAGTTTTAAAAGTTTAGTGTTTTTGGGTTAGTTTGAGGACGCTCCAACTCGGGACACGTGTAGGTTCCGGGTCGGGGTCCTCACAGTTGGTATCAGAGCTCGGTTAGAATTCTCGAGTAGAGTCTAGCTGAGTGAGAGTGTGTGATAACTGCGTCGAGTGTTTAATGCAGGCGTTTGTTAAAATGGTGGGAAATGATGGTGATCAGAATCGGGCTTTGGGTGATGGTGGTAACCCGAATGTTGAAATGATGGATATGTTCCGAGTGTTCCTTCAGACTATGGCAAATCAGAATCAGGGTAGGCAACAGCAAGAAGGCAGACAAGGGAAACATGGTTTGGAGAAGTTCGTGAAGATGTCCCCTCCTAGCTTCAACGGAGATCCGGATCCGGTGAAGGCTGAGAGGTGGCTTGAGGCTATGAATAAGATTTTCGCGGCTATGGAAAGCTCGGATGCGGAGAAGGTGAGATGCGCCGTTTTCAAGTTGGAAGGACCCGCTGAGCACTGGTGACAGGTAGTGAAGGATGGTTGGGACCGGGATTTGACACCGCAGACTTGGGAAAACTTCACACGCAAGTTCCTGGATCACTTCGTGCCGATTGTTACTAGAGATAAGAAAGAAGGCGAGTTTCTGAAACTGGAGCAAGGGACCATGACGATAGCTCAGTATTCAGCAAAGTTCACAGAATTGACCCGATATTGTCCTCATTTGGTGCCAGATGAAGAGAGGCGAGTCTACCGGTTTGTGAAGGGTTTAAGGGTTGAGTTTCGGAAGCAGTTATTGACGCATAACTTCGCCAACTTCCAAGCAGCAGTGAATATGGCATATCGGATTGAGAATGACATAGAGGAGCATCGTGGTAAGAATGAAGGCGGGAACAGGAATAGATTCCAAGGTCAAGGTTCGGGACAGAATAGAGTTCAGCCGAGGACATTCACCCCGGGAGCAAATCGAGGAGGAAATGTGGCGACTCCGGCGAATCGTGCGACTCCGGGTCAGTTTGGGACAGTGTGTGGTTATTGTAAGAAGCTAGGGCATTCGGAGGATAAGTGTTGGAGCAAGCAAGGAAAATGTTTGGAGTGTGGGGCGACAGGCCATTTCCGGAAGAATTGTCCTAGGTGGCAGAATAAGCAAGCGACGGCACCGGATTTGGGGGACAAGGCAAGAGTGTGAAGAAAGGTCTAGATGGGAAACCCAAAGATAGGGTGCAAGGTCGAGTGTTTGCCTTGGGTCAAGGAGAGGTCGATCCCAATCTTTGTCATTAGATGTATAGTTCTGTCTCAGGAGTTAAGGCCCGCATTCTTATAGATCCCGGGTCTTCCCATTCATTTGTGGCATCGCATTTTGCATTCTCATTGCATACTTTGCCTGAATCTATGCCTTATGTGTTGGAGGTCTCTACTCCTATGGGAGAGTGCCTCACCTCTTCTTTGATATATCCTGGTTGTGATGTGACTATATGTGGGCATGTATTGCCGGTGGATTTGGTCGAGTTACCAATCCGTGATTTTGATGTGATCCTTGGGATGGATTGGTTGAGTCAGTGTCATGCTATGGTAGACTGTCGTAGAAAACGAGTCTCATTTGCTATGCCTGACGTGCCTATTTTTATATTTGATGCGGATAGATCTATGTTCGGTTTACATGTTATTTCCGCTTTAAAGGCTAGGAAGATGCTATCTAAAGGGTGTGCGGGTTACTTGGCTTATGTGGTAGATTCCAATAAGAAGTCTCCCGAGTTAGCTCATGTTCCGGTTGTTAATGAATTTAGTGATGTGTTTTCTAGTGAGTACTCTATGCCTCCGGATCGTGAGGTAGAGTTTTGCATTGACCTAGTGCCCGGTACCGCACCTATTTCAAAAGCACCCTATAGAATGGCTCCGGCCGAGTTAAAAGAGTTGAAGGTCCAATTGCAAGAATTGTTAGACCGAGGTTTTATTCGTCCTAGTGTGTCTCCGTGGGGAGCACCGGTCTTATTTGTTAGGAAGAAGGATGGTACCTTACGATTGTGTATTGACTATCGTTTGTTGAACCAAGCCACCATTAAGAATAAATACCCTCTCCCGCATATAGATGAATTGTTTGACCAACTTCAAGGTTCCGTTATCTACTCTAAGCTTGACTTGAGAAGCGGATACCATCAGTTGAAGATTAGACCGGATGATATTGCTAAGACAGCTTTCCGTACTAGATATGGTCATTATGAGTTTGTGGTGATGCCTTTCGGGTTGACTAATGCTCCAGCCGTTTTTATGGATATGATGAACCGTGCCTTCAAGCCTTATCTTGATAGCTTTGTGGTGGTATTCATAGACGATATTCTTGTTTACTCTAAGTCCCGGGAAGAGCACGAGAATCATTTGAGGCTTGTCTTGTCCATTCTTCGTGAGAAGCAGTTGTATGCCAAGTTCAGCAAGTGCGAGTTTTGGCTCGAGCAGATTTCTTTCTTGGGGCATGTTGTGTCGAGTTCGGGAATTTCCGTGGATCCTTCAAAGATTGAAGCCGTGGTTAATTGGAAGCAGCCTTCGACTGTGACCGAGATTCGTAGTTTTCTTGGTTTGGCGGGGTATTACCGAAGGTTCATTGAGGGTTTTTCTCGGATTGCGACTCCGTTGACTAGGTTGACTCGGAAAGACGTATCGTTCGTATGGGATTCCAAGTGTGAGGCAAGTTTTGATGAATTGAAGAAAAGGTTGACAACGGCTCCTATTCTTACCCTTCCGGATGGTTGCGAGAATTTTGTTATTTATAGTGATGCCTCGAAGGCGGGTTTGGGTTGTGTGTTGATGCAAAATGGGAAAGTTATTGCGTATGCCTCTAGGAAGTTATCACCGGCGGAACAAAATTACCCTACTCATGATATGGAATTGGCGGCGATCGTGTTTGCGTTACATAAGTGGAAGCATTACCTTTATGGGGCGAAGTTCGAGATTTTCACCGATCATAAGAGTTTGAAATACTTATTTACCCAAAAGGAGTTGAACAGCCGACGAAGGAGATGGCTTGAGTTCTTGAAGGATTTTGATTGTATAATTTCTTATCATCCGGGGAAGGCCAATGTAGTGGCGGATGCGATTAGCCGAAAGGCGTATGTGACAGCTTTGAGTTCTCGAGAGTTGAAGAGAGAAGTAATCGTTGCGAATGTTCGAGCCGTTCCTACATTGTATGGAGAGTTGAAGGAAGCTCAACAAAATGATCCGGAATTGAAGAAATTTTTTGATCAAGTGCAAGAGGGAAAAGCCGGGGATTTTTCGTTGAATAGAGATGGTATATTAACCTTTCAAGGGCGAATTTGCGTTCCTTCGTTACCGGACATCAAGAAGCGTGTGTTAGAGGATGGCCATAAGTCCAAGTTTGCGATTCATCCGAGTAGTACCAAAATGTATCAAGACTTGAAGCGTGGATATTGGTGGAGTGGAATGAAAAGGGAAATAGCGGATTATGTTTCTAAGTGTTTGACTTGTCAACAAATTAAGGCCGAGCATCAGAGACCAGCGGGACTGCTTCAACCGTTGGATATTCCGGAGTGGAAATGGGAAGGGATCTCGATGGATTTTGTTTCGGGTTTACCTCTTACCGTGAAGAAGATGGATGCTATTTGGGTTATCGTGGATAGATTGACGAAGTCGGCTCATTTTCTTCCGGTGTCAACCAAGTTTTCGTTAGAGAAGTAGGCCCAGTTATATATGAAGGAGATTGTGAGACTTCACGGGGTTCCGGTTAGTATTGTTTCCGACAGAGATCCGAGGTTTACATCTAGATTTTGGAGAGCATTGCAGGAAGCCTTGGGTTCTAAATTGTGTTTCAGTACGGCATTTCATCCTCAAACCGATGGTCCGTCCGAGAGAACTATTCAGATACTTGAGGATATGCTACGGGCTTGTGTGATGGATTTCCAATTATCTTGGGAGGATCATCTACCGCTAGTTGAGTTTGCTTACAATAACAGTTATCAGTCGAGTATCGAGATGGCTCCGTATGAGGCGTTGTATGGTAGGAAATGTCGATCTCCAATGTGTTGGGACGAGGTAGGTGAAGCGAGACTTTGGGGCCCAGATTTGGTTCGAGATTCTACGGAGAAGATCAAGGTGATTCGGGATAGATTGAAGACGGCTCAGAGTAGACAGAAAAGCTACGCCGACAATAGAAGACGGGATTTATCTTTTCGGGTTGGTGACTTTGTGTTCTTGAAGGTCTCTCCGAGGACGGGGATTAAAAGGTTTGGTAATAAGGGTAAGTTGGCTCCGAGGTTTGTAGGTCCCTTTGAGATTCTAGAGAAGATAGGGGAATTGGCTTACCGGTTGGCGTTGCCTCCGTCTTTTTCTTTGCTTCATGATGTGTTTCACGTTTCTATGCTAAGGAAGTATTGTCATGACCCCTCCCATGTTTTGAGTTCTCCCCCCGACGATGTTCAGGCGGACATGTCTTATGTGGAAGAACCGTTAAGAGTCTTAGAATTCCAAGTTAAGGAGTTGAGAACTAAGAGTATCCCGATAGTAAAAGTCCTTTGGAAGAATCATACCGTCGAGGAAGCAACGTGGGAGCTAGAGTCGGAGATGAGGGCGAAATACCCTTGGTTGTTTGAGAATTCAAGTAAGTCTTTTAAAATTCGGGTCGAATTTTCTTTAAGGGGGAGTGAGTGTGACGACCCCAACCCTAGGCACTCATTTTAAATATTAAATTATATGCTTTTAATATTTATGTTAGCTTTATGTGTTCAATTATATCTTTAATTCGTAATTTAAGATAAATTGGGTGAGAAGTGAAATTAGAATCCTTTGAGAAATTGTGGGTTGTTAAATAAAAAAATTTGGGGAAATAATAAAAATGGAAATTTATTAAATAAATAAATATTTGAGGAGGTTAAATGAGTGAGTAGGATGAATTATTGGGTTAAAGCTTAAGTTTAAATAAAAAAAATGAAAGCCTTAGTTAGATTTGTAGGAGGGGCCATAGAAGTCTTGCTCTCTCCCTAGGTGACAAGTGTCCACCCTTTACCTCCTTACTCTTACTCCCCTCTCCCTCCATCATTCATACTTCTTCCTCCTAGAGAAACCTTAGAGAAATTCCATGGAAGCTCTCAACCTCCATTCTTGAAGCCAAGCCATTTCTTCACCAAATTCAAGTCTAGGAGCATCATTGAAGTTGGATCATCTTGGGGAATCCATCAAGTTAGAAAGATCAACCTCCCATTGAAAACCCTAAGGTGAGTTGTTATGATTTCCTTCTTCTATTTGTTCACAAGTTCTTTGATTATTGTTCTTGGCCTTGTGATGTTGATTTCTTGCTTGGAAGCCTAAATGGGAGTTGAATGGTTAGAAAATGACATTTGTTGAAGTTAGGGTTCAATGAAGATGATCTAAAAGGTTTGAAATGGGTAGAAATTGTAGTGATAAATAATCTAGGGTTACTTGGTTTTGGAGTTTACATGTTTGTATGGGACTTGGAAAGATTGAAGTATCCTTTGGTGTTCTTGTGATAGGCATGGTATAAGGAAAGGAAGACTAGGTTCAAAATGGGTAAAAATCTGAAAATGGGCTGGAGGAAGGCTTGGGCGGTCGCCCATGGGGGCTTGGGCGGCCGCCCATCATGGCAGGAATTCACATTTGCTTTAAAGTCCACTTGGGCGGTCGCCCAAGTGATGAGGGCGGTCGCCCATCATGGCAGAAACAATAATTGCCTTTGAAGTCCACTTGGGCGGTCGCCCAAGTGGTTAGGGCGGTCGCCCATGCCCCTGAACCAAACTTTTTCAAATTAAACAAGAATGGTTTAGTAAGTTGTTTGGCCACTTATAAATTGTGACTCCCACTTAGTAATTGAACTTGAACCTTCATTGAGATCTTGTATCTTTGAATATGGAATTTGTAGGGTAGGTTAATGATCCCTCAGTTCCTTGATGTTATATGTATTGTTGTTGACGTTGCTTAGTGTATTCATAAATTGTTGCACTTTGATATTTATTGGGCATGAGTATATATTACCATGTGGCTATTGTTTATCCCTTTTGTGGATTTATTTCAAGTAACTACTATGTGCTTGATAATTTGTTAATCAGCTGATATTGGGGGTATAACGTAATACGATCAATTATGGAAGTGTGACCTAATGTGATCGGATTATGTTATACCTGTGACCGTCCCCTCCTGTGGCCACAGGTTGGGGTTATAGCATCTGTATTGAGCCAAAAGTCTTACAGAGTTGCTACTATCTTATTTGGTTCCCTGAAAAATGGGTCTTATAAGATGTGAGTATTGCTTAAGCAGCTCACTTAAGATTGGAGTATTATTATACCCAATGTTGTACGACTATTGTTCAGACGGGAAAAGGTAAACCAAAGGTAACGTAAGGTGTTTACGCTTTCCAACGTGTTATGTGTTGCATTTATTTGGCATATTGTTGCATACATAATAGCTTGCTGAGATTTATTCTCACCCCTCTCCCTTTAATGTTTTAGATCCCGAGACAGGCGGACCGGCCAAGTAAGGACGGAGAGGAGGTTGGAGTAATCTTTTGGGTATTGTCGGGGTATGTATAGGGTGACGTATAAAATGTATTTTGGTAATTCCTTTATTGGAGTTTGTAATTATAAACTTTAAATTCTACGTCATAACCTTAATCTTTTGTAACTAAACAATTGTTCGTTTTCAAAGTTGGTCAACTCCTCCTCCAATGTGGAGTGGAGTCGAGTTCTTTTGAAATGTTATGTTATTAAGGTTTATATTTGAAAGTCAAAGTGAAGTTTTAAAAGTTTAGTGTTTTTGGGTTAGTTTGAGGACGCTCCAACTCGGGACACGTGTAGGTTCCGGGTCGGGGTCCTCACATTAGGCCCCTTTTCTTCTTTGTAGTTTAGGACTCCAATCCCAACAGAGCTTCAAGATCAGCAGAAGTTGGAAAGTTAAGAGAACTGAAAGACCATCTTCAAAATGCTTAATGATGAATTTTGATGGTCAAATGATGTGCAACAGAACATGAGCCTGCATGTAAGGTTGAGTTTTAACCAGACATATGTCAACATCTTCATAATATATATATTACTACAAACAATAGTCAGACATACTTACATTGAAAGCCGCCTTCAGGATATCATCTGACTTTTCTTGGTCCTTGAGCAGTGCATATATATTATCCTTTATAGGATTATATGTCACCACATATCTCTCTTCCTCTAATACAACCAATCAAAGGTAATTAAAAGCGAAAGATAAACAGTAACACTGTAAAGGGGGTGATTTCTTAGACAAAAAAAAGTGATATACACCTCAAAGTCAGGCTCTACAGAAAAATAAGAGCATGCATCTTGAAATGCATCCTTGAATCTTGACCATGACAAAAGAAAATCGTCCTGAAATACAAGCGTTAGGATCAAAGACCCAACTGAGAGTGGAGCTACAAGATACTGAAAAGTTGAGTAGTATACAGTTAGATGTTCATAGGATCTACCGTCAGGGACAAAAGCACCAGACAATTCATCACTAATTTCCGAGGAACATGGGTTAGTTCAAGAGAGGCCTAGATGAGCTAATTTCGGGAAGCCTCATGTGAGGTATGGTTTTGAAGACATATTGCCTTATTCACTTCAGGTTTTGAGGAGGTGGAGCCCGATCTTTCAGAGCCAAACACTTTCAAGAAAGCATCTACAAGTTCAGAGTCTGCCCAGTGGCATACAGCTATGGGATATGAGATGGAGTTATTTCACAAGAATCAGACATAGGAGTTAACCAAGAGGCCATAAGGCAGAAATATTGTTACTTGCAAGTGGTCTTCAAGAATAAGAAATGTATGTCACCATAGAGGGGGTTAAGTATAAAGCTTGTTTGATTACTAGGGGTTTCACATAGAGGAAGGGTGGTAACTACAATGATATTTTCTAACCAGTGGTTAGACACACTTCTATCAGAGTGCTATTATCAATAGTGGCACATCGGTATTTGGAGCTCGAGCAGCTAGATGTGAAAATCACTTTTCTATATGGAGAGTTGGAGGAGGAGATTTATATGACACAACCAGATGGGTTTCAGGTTCCGGGGAAAGAAGACTATGTTGTAAGTTGAAGAAGTTCTTGTATGGGATTAAGCAATCGCCTATACAATATTATAAACGGTTTAACAACTATATGACAGAGTTTGATTACACGAGTAGCCCGTATGACTGTTGTGTGTATCACAATAGGTTGGTGGATGGTTCGATCATCTATTTGGTTCTTTATTTTGACAATATATTGATAGCAACTAACAAAAAGTCGGATATTCAAAAGTTGAAGGGCCTACTATCTGCAAAATTGGAGATGAAGGATTTGGGTGCATCAAAGAAAATTTTGGGTATGGAGATCTTTATGGATAGAAACGAAAGAAAACTATTCTTATCCCAGAAAGGTTACATTCAGAAAGTTTTTTAAATGTTTGACATGTATACAGCAAAACCTTTAGATTCTCCGAGTGCAGCGAATGCACGTTTGTCTGTTGCTTTTGCACCAAAATTGGCTGAAAAGAAAGAGTATATGGCTCGAGTACCTTATGCTAGTGCAGTTGGTTGTTTGATGTATGCTATGGTTTGCACTATGATGGATCTTGCTCATGCTGTTAGTGTTGTTAGTAGGTTCATGGGAAATCCTGGTAAGTAACATTGATAGGCAGTGAAGAGGATCTTCAGGTATCTTAGGGGTACATCGGATGTTGGGCTCATTTATGGAGGTGGTACAGAATGTGCAGTTGAGGGTTATTGTGATTCAAACTACTCTGAAGATGTTGACACGAGAAGATAAATGACTGGGTACAAATTTACTCTTGGTGGGTCAGTTGTCAGTTGGAAAGCTACTCTACAATCTACGGTGACATTGTCTACTACGAAGGCGGAGTACATAGCATTGACAGAAGCTTCTAAGTAGGGAATATGGCTGAAGGATTTGATCAGCGACCATGGGTTACATAAGGATCAGGTTACAATATTTTGTAACAGTTTGAGTGCAATTTGTTTGGCCAAGGATCAAGTTAATCACGAGAGGATCAAGCACATAGATGTGAGGTATCATTTTCTGAGGATTAAGAAGCGGATCAAGGAAAATAAAGTGGGTACTGCGGAAAATCTTGATGACATGTTCACGAAGTCCGTTCCAACTAGCAAGTTCCAACATTGCTTGGACTTGCTGAATGTTCACAACTATTAGATAGCATCTGAAGCAGAGGGGGAGTTCTGCTTATGATTTGGAGGTTATATGTCAAGGTGGAGATTTGTTGGGTTTGATGCCATCTAAGTTAGGAATGCCTTAATTAGAGAAATAAACAAGCAAATTCGAATTTACTATGACAATCTGGGGGAGCAACCACGCCGATTGGGCGAGCGGTCGCGCCAACTTTCTGTCAAGACCAGGCGACCACACCCTCCTTGGGGGCAATCGCGCACCAGCCCGAAATTGACTTGTTCAGTGACAAGTTTCAATCAGGGCTCTAAAACCCTGCAGGGTTTGTAGTAGGCTGTATAAATAGATCATACCCCTAACCATTTTGTAGTTGCTCATTTATTTTCTATATCTAAGGTTTGCACGTACATGAATCCTTGTGTATAAGAATTCGTGCACTAGATTAGAATTGTAATATGTTGATTTTCAAAAGATAATAATATACTATCACACTACCTGTGGACATAGCCAAATTGTTGAATCACGTATATCTGTGTTTTGTGTGATTATTGCTTGTTTTATACTTCCTCCGTCCCCAAATGTTTGTCCCATTTGACTTTTTTGTTGAACTTTGATCACAAATATATGACAATTTAATTATGCTCATGAAATTTTAAAAATTCCTATTGATTCACCATTAATAATATTACCAACAACAACATTTAGAATTTCATGAACATGATTAATCTCTCATAAATTTGTGGTCAAAGTTCAATAAAAAAGTCAAATGGAACAAACATTTTGGGACCGAGTGAGGGAGTATCTTTTAAATAGACTATGTTCTAACAATCCCTAAAGTAGTATTGGCCATTTACCCTTTGTCGCCAAAGGTTCGAAGCATCTTGTTCCTTCCGGCAATAGATGAAGGACGCAAAAAGGAATACTTGGCGTAACCCGCAATTGAAACAACCAAAAGGAATGCGTATTTATATGAGTGCAAGTGCATCCATTTAATTAAATTGTACGTCTAGTTTAGTGTTGGAATTTTAACCTTATAGTTGTGTGTTTGAATCCCACAACAAAACTTTTTTTTTCTCCACAATTAAAAACCGTCTTGGGTCTGCCACTTTTATTTTCATTATTATAAAAAGGCCTCATATTTCAACTTTAAAGAGTTCTCTTCCAAGTGGCAACCGTGTTTGAATGAAATCATCGATTGACTTTAGAGTATTTTTATGCCGTCGATTGATGCCCATAATCAATTGCTTGTCTAATTTAAAGAGTATTAAAATATCAGGATCTAGAGTCTCGATCAAATAATTTGTTAATTTGACCACAAATTTTACAGAATCAGCCTTACATTTGCATGTCATGTGTACCAAAGTCCTCTCACAACCTATTTATTATATGTTGAAAACCCTAAAAAAATTTATAGGTGCAGCAAGATCATAAATATCCTAATCCATGTGATTAGCGTTTTTGATTACTTAATTTGGAATCAAGTTCTACAATTTTGCAAGAGTGGACTTTTACTAAAATGCGCGTTTGATTAAAGTCATCATTCTATCTTACACATCATTAATTGAGTTGAATATTAATTCAATTAATGATACAACAACTAATTTTTCCAACTTAGATTTGATTCATACTAAGTCAGCTATCCAATATCCAGCATAGTAAAATACAGTTTAACTCAACTAACAAATAGTTTTTTTTTTTATATGTATGGAAGAATATAATCCACCTAAATTATACCTAATGCGATCTCACTCTTTTACAACAATATAATAACTTTGTTCCTCCGTCCCATAATAAATGTCAGTATTTTTCTTTTCAACCTATTTCTCTTAAAGTCTGAGGTTGCACCTTAAAATCAATTGGTGCTAAAGGGAGTGGCCCATGATCTTTATATTTTATAGGCAAGGTTCGTCAATTTTCGATGCGGGATAATATCTCTAACATGCCCCCTCACGTGTAGCGGACTTTTTGACAAAGCTTACAACGTGGACTTATTAATCTGATGGCGCGGAGTAACATCGTGGGCCGTTGGGCCTGCACGTGTAAGGACCTGCTCTGATACCAATTATGAAATCAATTTAGGATTTTCCCAAAACTTGTGTTTCTTATTGATGAACTCTGAATATATATGAGTTACAATGAAAAGAGGAAAGAAAACCTATTATGACCAGAGGTTTCCACGGTTTTGAGATTTTCCCAAAACTTGGGTTTTGAGATTTTGAGCTCAACATTGGTTTTGAGACTATCAACATTGGTTTCCACGGTTGTGGTGGCGGATGCGATTAGCCGAAAGACTTATCTATCAACATTGGTGTCCTGTGAGTCATATATATTCAGAGTTCATCAATAAGAAACACAAGTTTTGGGAAAAATTCCTTTTCATTGTAACTCATATATATTCAGAGTTCATCAATAAGAAAATCTATTCTGACAGGGATAATATCTCTAACACGCCCATTGGACCTGGGCGGTCGCCCACTTGTACAGAGGTTTCCACGGTTTTGAGATTTTGAGCTGGGCGGTGCCCACCGATCCCGGGCGGTAGCCACTTCAGATACAGAGGTTTTGGCGTTGTTTGGATTTGGTGCTGGGCGGTCGCCCACTAAGCCTAGGCGGTCGCCCACTTGGGCTATCCTCTAGGCAAAAAGAGGTGAAAGTTGTTCGATCTAGAGACAAAGAAATTTTTTGTCTCCCGGGATGTGAAGTTCTTTGAGATCAATTTTTCTTACAGTGATTCATCGTCAGTGCCTCATTCCCCGGATTCAGTGGATACTCTTAACCAAGAGGCTGATTTTGCCTTTCTTGATTATCCAGATATGGAAAATATTATCTAAAGCTCCTGCGAACGTACCTGATCATGTTCCTGCCCTTTTTTGCAGATATTACCTCTACAGATGTCTCATCCTCTTCTACGATAGACACCTCTCCATTTGAGCAAGATGCTTTAGGGAGGGGCATGCGTACGAAAGTACCCTCCGTTCTTCTTCGGGACTACATTGCTGCTACTGTCACTCCTGCTAGTCCATCCCCCGAGCACTCCACTCCAGTCGGCTCCTCAGGTACTCCTTATCCTATAGCTCACTATGTAAATTGTGACAGCTTTTATGTGAAATATCGTAACTTCCTTGCAGCCATTACCTTGGCTAAGAGCCTAGGACTTTTCGTGAGGCAATGTCACAAGATGGGTGGAAGGAATCTATGCAGGCTAAAATTCATGCCTTGGAAGATAATGGCACATGGACTATACGGTAAGCGTGCTCTAGGTAGCCAGTGGGTTTATCGGATTAAGTATAATTCTGATGGTACTGTTGAACGGCTTAAATCTCGATTGGTGGTTCTTGGTAATCATCAGAAAGAAGGGATTGATTACACGTAAACTTTTACTCCTGTGACCAAAATGGTCACTATTCCAGCCTTTCTTGCCATTGCTGCCTCAAAGAATTGGGAACTGCATCAAATGGATGTGCATAACGCTTTCCTTCATGGTGATCTTCAGGAAGAGCTCTACATGAAACCTCCTCCGGAATTTCATTTCAATCAGCCTAATATGGTTTGTCGCCTTCGAAAATCTCTTTAGGGATTCTTGCAGTCTTATTCTGATTATTCCATGTTCACGTTCACAAAAGGTACGATTCATATGAATATACTTGTGTATGTTGACGATCTTATTATAGCTGGGAACGATTCCGCTGCCTTACAGTCTTTCAAAAAGTATCTGAGTGAATGTTTCAAGATGAAGGACCTTGGCTCCTTGAAATATTTCTTGGGAATTGAAGTTGCTCGTAGCTCATCTGGTCTATTTCTGTGCCAACACAAGTATACCTTGGACATTATATTCGAGGTTGGGCTATTGGGTGCAAAGCCATCCGACTTTCCTATTGAACCGAATCATAAACTTGGTCTTGCCACTGGTGATTTTCTGGATGATCCAGAACGTTATAGACGATTGGTTGGTCGTCTCATTTACTTAGCAGTCACCCATCCAGATTTGGCATATTCGATTCATATTCTGTCGCAATTTATGAAGGAACCTCGCAAGGATCATTGGGATGCGGCATTGCGAGTTGTTCATTATCTCAAAAGCACACCTGGTCAGGGTATTCTTCTTCGTTCTGATAGTGAGCTCACGCTACAAGGATGGTGTGATTCAAATTGGGCCGCTTGCCTTATTACTCGACGTTCTCTTTCTGGATGGCTTGTGTTTCTTGATCATTCTCCTATATCTTGGAAGACGAAGAAACAAACTACTGTGTCTCGTTCGTCTGCCGACGTCGAATACCGTTCTATGGCGGCCCTTACATGCGAATTGAAATGGTTGAAAGGATTACTGTTGAGCCTTGGTGTTCATCATCCGAAGGCAATCAATATCTTCTGCGATAGCCAGCTGGCTCTAGATATCGCTAAGAACCCCGTATTTCATGAACGGACAAAGCACATTGAAATAGATTGCCACTTTCTTTGTGAAGCCATTTCGGATGGTCTTATTTCTCCTTCACATGTTCCTACTAAAACGCAGCTGGCGGATATTTTTACTAAAGCTCTTGGAAAACATCAGTTTGATTTGCTAGTTAGCAAGTTGGGCATTCTTAATCCCCATGCTCAACTTGAGGGAGGGTGTGAAGGAGACGCTGAAGCTTCTGTACAAGTGGGCGACCGCCCAGGCTTAGTGGGCGACCACCCGACACCAAATCCAAACAACGCCAAAACCTCTGTACAAGTGGGCGACCGCCCAGGATCAGTGGGCGACCGCCCAGCTCAAAATCTCAAAACCGTGGAAACCTCGGTACCGATGGGCAACCGCCCAGCGACATAATCTGACGTGATTTAGTTTCCTTTTTCCGATTTATTTGTTTTTGGTTGATTGTTTAGAGTAGATCTCCTGATCAGAGTAGGTTTTCGTTTCTCTTTTCGTTGTAACTCATATATATTCAGAGTTCATCAATAAGAAACACAAGTTTTGAAAAAAATTCTAAATTGATTTCCTACAATATCGTAATTAATTTCATGTTTCTAAATAAGAAAAGAGAATTTAGTGTAATTTTATAACGGATAATTTAGTGTAGTTAAGTGTAATAAATGTCAGTAATGTACAAACCATTAAAGAACCTTCTTTTCTTTAGAAACATTGAAAAATTAAGTATGATATTTATTTTGTAACGGAGAATATATAAAGAAAGACACATTATAAATGACAACCAAACAAAACCGTGATATGGATAATAATAAGGAGTTGGTACAGTTACCACATGGGGCAAAGAGAGAGTAGTTCACGAATCACACCAAAGGGTAAGGGCAAGTCGTAAGAAAAGTGTTGAATATTAGTAGTGGATTAGATATTGTGAATTAGAAAAGCATGATAAAATAATGAGTTAGATAATTGTAGTAACTATGAAAATGAGCCTTTATTGAATAAAGAAATATATATATATATATATATATATATATATATATATATGTATGTATATATATATATATATATATATATGTATGTATATATATATATATATATATATATGTATGTATATATATATATATATATATATATATATATATATATATATATATATATATGTATGTATATATACTCCCTCCGTTTCAAGAAAAGTGTCACCATTTTAGGTCCGGCACGCAAATTAAGAAAAAAAAGGGGAAGAAAAAATGTTGTGAGTGTAATTTGAAAAGAGAACAGAAAATTAGTGGAGAAAATAGTAAATTTAAAAAGTGTTACGAGTGTAATAGTGTTTTAGGAGAGAGAATGAGTAGAGGGAATAGTTAGTGGGATAATAGAATATTAATAAAATATTTCCATTTTAGGAAATGTGACGCTTCAAACGGGACACCATTTTAGGTAAAAAGTGACAAATTTCCTGAGACGGAGGAGTATATATATATATATATATATATATATATATATATATATATATATATATATATATATATATATATATTGTGATTTTGAAAGGAAACACTTAAAATGGCAAAATGTGAACTATTATATATTATAAAAGACGAGAGATGTCTATAAATTTGGGGCTTGTTTAATCGGATTTCTCATTAGCAATCTGGAATTTCTAGTTGATATAGATGTAGGAACATAAACGATCCATTAAATTCTAAGCCGACTCATAACTAGATTAAGAAGGAGAAGAAGATGAAGACGGAAGCGTGTACCTGAAGAATCCATGATTATGTTCTTAATACTTGCTCTTGAATGAAGGAGAGAGTAGGGAAGAAAGTACTTCTAAATGATAGTGCCCACACTTGATCTTCTCAATGAATGAAGATAGTTTTATGACTGAATTTTATTAAAGCAATAAGTGTCTCTAATGGCTGATGGATGACCTTTATATAATAAGAGAAGGGACACTTCATTTAGGAACTACACCCTTTTACAAAGTTGGTGGTGAGAAGTTACCATTATTCCCATCATTTAATGATATTTTCACCTAATGGTATTCTACATATTTTGTCTATACTTTAACATTATTAAATGACACATATTATTTAATCCATGTTCTAACAATCTCCCACTTGGATTAATATTAATATGTATCTTTACTAAATGAATTCATTAATCATTTATAACATGAATGACAACCCTTATGTGCACGTTTATTGTCATTCAACACAATCCCGTCCATTAGTTTTATAAGTATAGGGACTAAAGGGGCATTCGTTGTAATTGATTCGCAACTAAACCCACATTAATTACATATATATATCCAACTAAATGACATAGATTAAGTATAGATATGTAGCATGGAATATTAATGAATATATATGAAGAACGCATATATATATTCTCCAACTAGTCCTACTTAACCAAATGAGATCAAAATAAACACAAATAAATGAAAAACAACACAAACTCCCACTGAATTAAGCATTATCAAAAGTCGTTACACCCATGTGAGTAACATGCTCGTGAAATACTAAAGGAGATAATACCTTAGTAAATGGATCTGCTAACATGGAATTTGTCCCTATAAGTTGTACATCTATTTGTTCATTTTGTACTCTTTCTCTTACAACAAGAAACTTAATATCTATATGTTTAGATTTAGATGAACTCTTGTTGTTGTTGGAGTACAAAACTGCTGCCCGATTGTCACAATAGAACTTGAGAGGTCTCTCAACATTCTTGACAATTCGCAGTCCTTCTATGAATTTTTGCAGCCAAATAGCTTGATTGGATGTCTCGTAGCAAGCAACAAATTCGACTTCCATGGTGGAAGTAGTTACTAATGTTTGCTTGGCACTTCTCCAAGAAATTGCTCCACTGGCCAAAGTGAAGACATAACCCGATGTCGATTTCCGACTATCTTGGCACCCAGCAAAATTGGAATCGGAATAACCAATGATCTCAAGATGATCCGATTTTGTATATGTAAGCATGTAGTTCTTTGTGTTTTGTAAATATCTCATCACTCTCTTGGCTGCAACCCAATGTTCTCTTTCCGGATTGCTTTGGTATCGTCCAAGCATGCCAATAATAAAGGCAAGATCTGGACGAGTACAGACTTGTGCATACATTAAGCTTCCTACTGCCAATGCATAAGGGATATTTTCCATATACTTGGATTCAAGATTATTTTTAGGACATTGCTTTAAACTGAACTTATCTCCTTTAGAGACCGGGGTGTCAGGTGACTTACAATTTTCCATGCTAAACCTTTGTAATACCTTCTCTATATAGTTCTTTTGTGATAATCCTAAAATACCTCGTGAACGATCACGATGTATTTGGATTCCTAATACAAAATAAGCTTCACCAAGATCTTTCATCTCAAATTTGTTTGAGAGAAATTTCTTAGTTTCCTTAAGAAGGTCCTTATCATTACTAGCAAGCAAAATGTCATCCACATATAAGACCAAAAATATAAATCTACTCTCACAGAACTTATGGTACACACAATCTTCACCAAGATTCATTTCAAAACCAAATGAAAGAATAACTTGGTTAAATTTTAAGTACCACTGACGAGATGCTTGCTTAAGCCCATAAATGGATTTCTTAAGTTTACAAGCTAGTTGATTAGTTTGATCCGAATCAGTCACCATTTCTGGTTTCTTCATATAGATAGTTTCCTCAATTTATGTCGCCATTGAGAAAAGCTGTCTTTACATCCATTTGATGAAGCTCAAGATCAAAATGTGCTACTAATGCCATAATGATCCTAAAAGAATTTTTAGAGAATACTGGTGAAAATATTTCTTTGTAATCAATGCCTTCTTTTTTAGTAAACCCTTTAGCGACAAGACGAGCCTTATGTATTTCCACATTATCTTGTGAATCCCTTTTGTTCTTAAAGACCCATTTACAACCAATGGGTTTCACATTCTTAGATAATGGGATAAGATCCCAAACGTCATTATCATTCATGGATTTTAATTCTTCATTTATGGCATCAATCCACTTATGAGAATTTGGACCACTAATGACTTCATGAAAGATGATTGGTTCATCTCCCACTAGACCTAACGGTTACTCATTCTCGGCAAGATAAACATCATAATAATCCGGTATAGTACTCCTTCTTGCTCTATTAGATCTTCTTAAGGGCACCGGTTCATCTTGATTTTGAGGGTGTTGAATTTCCTCATTAACATTTTCATGTTGTTCATTAATAGGACAATTAATGTTATTTTGAATTATATGTTCTTGTCGAATTTCAGGCACAAGAGCTTGATTTTCGATAGGAACTATAGGAAGAGGTATATAAATGGATTCCTCCTCTAACTCTTCAAATTCAAAATTACTATTCAAATTTTCCACTCTAAATTCAACATCCTCAAAGAACCTAGCATTTTTCGTTTCGAAAAAGGTTCTAGTCTTTGGGTCATAGAATTTATATCCCCTAGATCTTTGAGAATATCCTACAAAATAACTACTAACGGTGTTAGCGTCCAACTTTCCTTCGTTAGGTCTATAAGGCCTAGCTTCGGCTGGACAACACCAAACATGAAGATGGTTTAGGGACAATTTCTTGCCTGTCCATAATTCATAAGGGGTTTTGTCAGTAGCTTTTGAAGGACCTCGATTAAGTAGGTAGGTTGCGGTTTTCAAAGCATCGCCCCACAATGAGTGAGGTAAGGAAGTACAAGAAACCATACTTCTTACCATATCCTTAAGGGTTCTATTACGTCTCTCGGCTACACCATTCATGCTAGGTGTCCCCGGCATGGTGTAGTGAGGAACAATCCCACACTCTTCCAAATAGCGAGCGAAAGGACCTGGACGTTGTTCTCCCGAACCGTCATTCCGACCATAGTATTCACCGCCATGATCGGATCTAACGTTCTTAATAGTCTTTTCGAGCTGATTTTCAACTTCGACTTTAAAAGACTTGAAAACCTCCAATGATTGAGACTTTTTATGAAGCAAATAAATGTATCCATAACGAGAGAAGTCATCTATGAACGTAATGAAATATGTTTGTCCGTTCCATGAAGAGGTAGAGAACGGACCACATATCTGTATGAATCAGTTCTAAGACTTTTGTAGCTCTCAAGGATTCTTTATTTTTGTTGCTGTTTGTAAATTTTCCCTTAAGGCATTCAATACAAAAGTTATTTTCCGGAGTATCAAGCCTTTGTAATATTCCCTCGGACACAAGCTTGTCAATTCTCCTTTTAGAGATATGACCCAAACGCGTATGCCACAAGGTATAAGAATTTTTACTTGAAAACTTTCGTTTTATGCTTCTAGAGTTAGTTTCATTATTATGGGACTCATTTAATGAATTGATTGTGTCAAGTAAATATAGATTATCAACATAAGATAAAGAACTAGTACCAAAGAGCTTTGAATTGAAAAAAAAATTGCATTTATTATTACCAAAGATACAGGAATAACCTTCCCGATCTAAGGTAGTGATAGAAATCAAATTCCGTCTAAAAGACGGTATAATAAATACATTATTCAAAGCCAAAAAAATATCCGGTACTAAGAGATAATCTAAAAGTCCCTATGCCCTCCACCTCTACCAGTTTTCCAGCTCCCATGTAGATATACCTTTCATCTTCATTGGGCGTTCGGTAGTTCACGCAACCCTGCATACATGAACTTATGTGAGTAGTTGCATCAGAATCTAACCACCATGTATACGAAGGAATTGAAACTAAATTTGCCTCAGTACAAACAAAGACAAATGACATACCTTTCTTAATTCGTCATTGGCATTATTTAGGGAAGTCATTCTTCATGTGAGTAAGGTCCTTGCAAAAGAAGCATTTCTTCACCTTTTGATCATTTGATGATCCCTTAGGCTTCTTTGTTGCAACCGCAATCTCCTTACCTTTTCTCTTTGTCCCACGAGAAGAGGTAGATTCATAATGAGCACTTTCGTGTTTAGTTTGTTTCAATCTATCCTCTTCCTCTGTCACATGTGAAATTAACTCATTGATATTCCACTTGTCCTTTTGACAGTTATAGGTCGTTTCAAAATGACCAAATTGATGAGGAAGAGAAATTAAAACCAAATGCACAAGCAAGTCTTCCGAAAGGTCCAACTTGAGTGCCTTTAATTTAGAAGATAGGTGAAACATCTCCATTATATATTCCCTTAAGCTTCCGGTGCCCTTGTACCTCATGGAAACAAGCTTCCTTAAGGTAGCACTTATTTCCGACTTTTCACTTTTAGCAAAGCGTTCTTCTAGGGCATCCAAGAAACTTTTAGCTCCTACGTCCTCGGAGACACTGTTTAGAAATGTCTCCGGGACTGCGTTTTTCATTATGCTTAGGCTTACGCGATTAGAACGCTTCTACCTCTCTAGACTTGAGCGGTCTTCCACAGTGCTCTTGTCAGTTAGAGGGGCGGGAGCTTGTTCTCTTAATGCGAGATCAAGGTCTAAACAACCTAAGACCATTGTAATCTTGTTTTTTCAAGTTTTAAAATTAGTCCCAGTAAGCAAAGGTATAGAGTTTATGGCAGTAGTAACAGATGAAGCACTTATCAAATCTGAAGCAAAAAACAAGAATGAAACAAAACATATATAAGAATCCACACAATGATTAATTATATCAAATGAATTCCATCAAAATAAAAGACAATCAATATGACATCAAGACAAATCTTTGAATTGCGAATTAACTCATAATTTGATTTATCTTAGGATAAACAAATAGCTTAAACAATACACTTTAAATACTTGCCTTCCTTTGGGCCGATTCAAGTATAAAAATTGTCCTAAAGTTTAAGGTACTTGTTACCCGGTAATAAAGAATATAAACAATTCACTTTAAACACCCGCCTTTCTTTGGGATGGTTCAAAGTATTTAAAATGACCTAAAATTTAATTCAATTATTATTCATGAATGCAAATACTTAGTCAACAACAAGGTCTCCTTTGGAAAACAAGCATGTTATCACATATCAATATTTACCTTAACAAGTTTGAATTTAATCAACAAGGTCTCCTTTGGGAAACAAGCATGTTAATTTTGTCCAAAATGTTAAGGATATAATTAATCGAAAACATAAGGCCTTAAGGTAATTTCTGAGGAAAAAGTGAAATTTATTATTAAAAGATAGTAATCCTTTTGTTCTATCCGTCCATTCTTTAAAGTTTGATAACTATAAGAACCGTCGAAGCGCGACTGGTGCCCAAATACTATAATTTACTAACAAATTATCACAAAATTCTGGGCACAAATTAATGTGTACTTTACTCAAATAATGAATGAAAATGGATCAAAATAGCAAAAAATTGAAAATTTTGAAAAAATGACCAAAATCAAGTGGTGCTCGGCCGAGTCAAGGAAAGTGCTCGGCCGAGCAAAACACTCAAGAGAACACCCCTTTCTGATCCCTCACTTTCTGCCGAGTCTTTAGGGTGCTCGGCCGAGCCATTAGAGATGCTCGGCCGAGCACCATGACCGTTGGATGGCGCCTTTTCAAAATTTTTCAAACGTTGTGCTGATACAAATGGGGTGCTCGGCCGAGTCAAGGGAGGTGCTCGGCCGAGCAGACCCTGAAAGTCAAATTTTCCAAATTTTTACTAACAATTCTTAATGGTGAATCATTATTCAATCAAAGCAAGTAGATCCGCATACTCACAACACATTTTTAAATGCGTGGCTATGCATTTGAACAAACTCACAACACATCCAATGATGGTGGCTATGTTCAAAATTAGGATAATCTTAAATTAAGAATTGAAAGTCTATTGAGTAAAATCAAAATTTTATAATTAAGCTTTAACACCATACTCTAGAATCTGAAGTAGAGTATGAAAATAATTCAAGAACACATGATAAACATGGAATCTGAAGAATCAAAAGCATAATAAAACGTAAATGTTTTTCATAATACTCAAACTTGATCTAGAATATGAGTAGGCTCTGATATCAATTGTTGGAACATAAACGATCCATTAAACCCTAAGCCGACTCATAACTAGATTAAGAAGGAGAAGAAGATGAAGATGAAGACGGAAGTCTTGATACTTGCTCTTGAATGAAGGAGAGAGTAGGGAAGAAAGTACTTCTAAATGATAGTGCCCACACTTGATCTTCTCAATGAATGAAGATAGTTTTATGACTGAATTTTATTAAAGCAACAAGTGTCTCTAATGGCTGATGGATGACCTTTATATAATAAGAAAAATGACACTTCATTTAGGGACTACACCCTTTCACAAAATTGATGGTGAGAAGTTACCATTATGTCCATCATTTAATGGTACTTTCACCTAATGGTATTCTACATATTTTTTCAATACTTTAACATTATTAAATGACTATAACATATGTAATTCAATAACACGTACTCCCTCCGTCCCTAAAAGATTGTCTAGCTGTACATTTTGCAATTATTAAGGAAGAGCTTCACCTTCTTGTACCTTAGTAGATTTGCACTAACATTCATGCCTAAATTTAGAAATGGGACATACTTTTTGGGAAAAGTCAAAATGGCAAATGAAACAATCTATCAGAAACGGAGGGAGTATTATTTAATTCATGTTCTAACAATAGAATGTAATTCATGTTACATTAATTTTAAAATTAAGTCAAGCTGCTGAGTAATTCGAATTTAAAATATTACTCATATTACTATAAAAATGGAGCTGCTAGCACTCTAATCTCATATTTGGGTGTATAAATTACCAACTTTAAGATGACGATGACCAAGCTGGCCAGGAGAGATGACAATAAACATTCAACTTTTATATATAAAGCCTGATTTGGTCTTCAAAATAATATTCATAAAATAAGTGAGTGGTAGATAGATACGTAATATTTTTTTCTAATTATATGAATAAAATTGTCTAAAACACTGTTCATTCTTTGTCATTTATGAATAAAGCAACTAAAAAACTTGAAGTTGGACAAACCAAAAGGAAAATAAAAATATTAAATTGAACTGGAACGTAGAATTAAAGTTCTATCATTAGAATATATAACTCGTGTTACTATAAAATATAAAATGTAAATATGTTACTTTAAAATTAAGTCAAACCTCTTAGTAATTCGAGTTATAAAATACTCCCTCCTTCTCAATATGTTTGACATATTTCCATTTTTGTTTGTCTCATTTTATTTGGCCACTTATAAACCCAAATAAATTTATATTTTATTTTCCTATTATACCATTATTTATATTTTACAATTAACTAATCAATTAGACATGTAAAAATTTTTATGCCATAATTAAGAAAGGGTATAACTTAAAAATATAAAAATTAAACAAAACAATTTATTGAAGTTTTTTAAACTATGTAACTTTATCTTGTGACCAAATATTAATTATGTTACTGTAAAAATCAAATATTGCTAGTCAAACTGCTGAGCACTCCCAGCTCAAAATTTGGATGTTTAAATTACCAACTTGGGTGTATAAATTAACAACTTTGAGATAACGACAATGCTAGAGAAACCAAAGCTGCCTTGGAGAGATGACAATAAACATTCATCTTTTATATAAAGCCTGATTTGGTCTTCTATCTAATTCTCCAATATTATCAAACACCATGGAAGGCTCTTACTCTCTAGATACAGAAGCAGCACCCTCATCGTCAGTCACCTATCAACCCAGAAAAGGAGGATGGATGACCTTCCCCTTCATCATGGGTGATTCCCCTCTCTCTCTCTCTCTCTCTCTCTCTCTCTCTCACACACACACACACACACACACACCTACGAGAAAATCAAGCAAAAATACCATCTCCATTTCCATAATACTTGAGTTTGAACCACCGATGTCAAGTTCAAGTCACCCAATTAATGGGATGACTAATCATTCCGTTCTAACAGCTAGGGGTAGAAGCACAAGGATGAGAAAGCACGTCATACTAAAATTTTATATTGCTCCATTTCCATTATGTTATATTAAAGCTCTTTAAATAATATTCAGTGGCAACATTTGGGACGGTACTAGCGAATCAAGGATGGGTAAGCAACCTAATAGTTTATCTAATAAAGGAGTACAAAGTGAAGAACATAGACGCAGCTCAAATATCAAACTTGGTTAATGCCTTCACTTACTTCATTCCTGTTGTTGCTGCCATTATTGCCGACTCCTTCTTGGGTTGCTTCACTGTCATTTGGATCTCTTCTCTTCTCTCCTTGCTTGTAAGATTTACCATTCATACCCTTCTCTTTTATTTACTTCATGTTTTCTCTAACATACTCCCTCCTTATGATCTTCCCATTTAACTATTCAAACTTTTTAAGGATATGAAACACTTGCTTCACTAACCATGCCTTGTTTATGCACCTTTAAGCCCAAATTATAGAAATGGGAAGAACTTTTTGGGACAATGAAAAATAGCAAATGAAAATATCATTTTGAAACGGAGAGAGTAATTTTTACTTGGTATTTACAAAAACTGCAGTAAATACTTTGATATAAATAAGAGTAAACTATTTTAGAAACGTGAAAAAAATAATAAAGAAAAAACCTATTGAAACTGATCACTTTGTCACAAAATGAATAAGTATCTATTACCCCGAAGTATTGGATACATAACATTAATATCCGGTTATTGATTTTTCTTTTCTTTCTTTCTTTTTCATTGGGTTCATTTAGCAAAAAATAAAATTTATAAGCTGAATAAATCGTTGTTTGTTTGAATCAGTCTTTTATTTTGTTTTTAAATGGTCATAATATAAATTATTATCTTGTTTTCTAGCTAACCCAATGGTTTCGTCAAACATTCCTAAAATATAT